>QUZF01000013.1:661574-694687 GCA_003693555.1 Coccinonectria pachysandricola
CCCCCCCCCCCCCCCCCATATTCTGTTCCCCAGACTTTTTCTCCAAGGGGCTCGCGCTGGGTTACGGGAAGCTTTTCGGGTTTCGATGTTACTGCCTCCCCCCCTAATAACCTGGGGATAGCGCACACACCATCTACCTCGTACTTCGACCCCTGGCTTCCCCAGGTTGTTTCTGATGTGACGGCCATCTTTTCCAGTGTCTTGAGGGTGAACAAGCTGGGCGACGACTGGGTACCCAGAAGTACTTGGGATCTCAACAAAAAGTAATGGTCTTCTCAAGATAACTGAGTTCGGACAAGTTAATGCCGAGCTTATATCTGTTTCAGGCTCCTTTCTCCTACCTTCTAGACACCATTTCTGGTCTGGTGACTGGCTCTGTGGCATGGCGCTACCGGTATTCCGGTGCTGCTCGGACCACGGTGCAGTCAGTAGCTGATTGTGATGCTGAATTAAGGTTTGCGAACTTTTTGGAAAGTGTGCCACGGTGCCTAGCCAAGACCGCCTCGCACTGGGACCTGTTCAACAGAAGGTGAGCTTCAACTTTTATTAGCGATGTCCTGCCCTTTAAGGCCACTGGTGGCCGCAAGCAGTAATCACATTCACGGAGCTGGGGCGGTTCAGGAGCTCCGATGCTACCCATGTAGCAAGCATCTAGCTCACCGGCACGGCGCATCGTGAGATACATGGAACTGCTGCGGCTTGGGTTGAACTGGTCCGTTGCAGAACGAAACGAAACCAAGCGTAGTCTTGGGCTAACGTGACTGCCTGTTGCTAAAAGGAGCTTAACAATGCAGTGTTTCTATCACTGCAAGCATGACACCACCCATAGGTAATTCAAGCTGTTGGCTCTGGGTGCTCTGGTCATCGATTAGGGATCGGTTAACAAAGTTGCATGGACAGGTAGACGATGGAATTCAAGATGGAAAGCTAGCCTGGCAAAGGTTCTCGAGCCAGAACGAAACGAGATGGCACAGTACTATGATGATCAGGGTCCCGTCACTAGACTAAACTGTGAGGCTGGTTTGGTGGGAATGATGCTAGTCGATGGCCATTCGCTGCGAGCTATGCAGTTTCGATTGGGGTAAAGATTGACGGAATGCCAGCTGGCAAGGCAAGAAAACACCTTCTTCGATGGATGCCCATTGCCTGATGATTGCAGCATGGCCATTTCCAACATGCAAGCGGCAGGTCATATTTTAGCATTCGGGAAGTCTCTTCCTACGCGTGGCGGAAAGCCCACCAAAGTGGCATGATGGCGCTGATGACATGACACGCATAAGATGCACGTAGGGCCGTAGTACGGCAACAGTCGATGTAGTATACAGGGTAAAATCTAGATCTAAATCCAAGTCTATATCGTCCCAGTTCCTGTGGTTTGAGCTGGATATCATGTAGCTGAATATTTGTTGCTACGTTATGTGCTGTTCTGTTGCCTTCTAACATCCTGACGAACGCTGCGGCGTGACGTATAAAGAGGCTGAGTTATATGCAGACCCGAACGCCTTAATTCAATTGCAAATCCCAAGGTTCAATCAGGAAATCTCCCTGGTCCTGGAGCAGGCGATGTTACAGCGCTTCTTCCCGGGGCACCATTTCTATAAGCAGCAACAAGTCCGATCTGAGCACTCTCGCTTGCTACGTGGGAGCTGCAGCACGCACCTTTCCAAGCAGCAATGGCAAAGACGGAGATATTGCGGTTAATGCGCTTGTAAATGGGTCAAGATCCACCGAGTCCACTGCGGGTGCATGTGCGGCGGCGGCGATTAGTTGTGACTGTGTATTCTTGGCGAGGTGAGGTTACATCGAGATGGATATGGGAAGTCTGGAGGCGAGGGTGAGTGGGGGAAGAGGAATGATCTACGGATCCAGGACCTAGGATGAGATGACTACTGTACGCATCTCGTAAGAGACTGGAGTATCTTGAGAGGTTTTGAAATCGGCTTGTTCTTTGTCTAGCTGGTTGATGGCCGGCTGCGAACCACCGGTGATGTATGACCTTGGCCTGAGGTGTGAGATCACCGGCGATGCTCGAATTTACCTCGTATCTAATAGAATCCACTGATCATCTACGGTCGATTGCAACCAATTGCATCAGATATGCACACGCTGTATCAAACGGAGAGTGTTGGTGAATATACGTTGTTCGTGTAGGCAAAACCAACTGGCTTACAAACCAGAAAACAGATGTTGATCAATTAACTGACACCTTTGTGAGTTGACAGTACTGTGATATGGGCCGCCTCTATCACCAGAGAGAGATTTCTTCTGCTACATCTGTGGCGTGGTCCATGCTGAGAGAAATTCCGTACGCATACTGTTCATTTGCATCAATAGTAGGCGTGTTCCATCTGAGGCTTGTACCAGAAAGAACTCCATCGAACTGAGGAACCGCTGGACCTGGAAGATACCGACAAGGGCTGATCGGGATTATAAATCTGGGTTTTCGAGTTTAGAAATAACAGCTACAGGACTCACTGAATCGGTTGACTGAGATGGCAGAGTCGTAGAGGATGACTTCTAAACTCAGGAAACGGCATGGCGTCAGTACACCGAACCACCACAAACACTTGGAATATAAGGAACTCGATGTCCCACTGGGTATGACTAGTCACGTTATACAATGTTGCAACAAACCTCCCGACTCGTAAACTGAATTGACTCTGACTAACAAGATCTCAGTCCCACTTGGGATACGTCGCTGTTGGCGAACTCCGGCACAGTAGCAGAGTTTCAAGCCACCATTTTCCAAATCGCGAGAGGTCGTATCCGCTACGCTACCTCTTTTCCCTCGCGTGTCATTTATTCCTAGTTTTGTTTCAGCATTGCGCTCATGATGCGATCAAATAAAGTCTGACTAGCCAGCGGTTAGCACCCCTGCACGGCCGCGGTGGCCTACGTCATTGGTCAACGACCAGGGTTGAAAACTTGCAAAGGGCCATGGCAACAACCTCGTTTATGGCCATGGATGTCACGGTCATGTTCTGTTCCTTGGAAATGATGAGGTTTTGTAGAATCTGTCGAGACAGGCCCTGTGCTGTATTTATTTCTCGGTGGGAGTTGAACGTATCGTGTGCAAAGAGGAATCACGGGTCCGGCGTCTAAGTCACAATCTCGAGTTATTTGGTTGAACATCATGAATATTTTGCTTCTATTAGCTTATATGGGCCTCAGTGCCGCCGAGACAATCACAATCACGACGCAGGTAGCCAAGCAAACTCCTTCCCCCGAATGGAAGAGGGACAAGACCTTCACATCCGCCGTGCTCAACAGCACAAACACCTACCGCGAACAGCACAACGCATCATCTCTGTCATGGAACAAGACCCTTGAGAAATTTGCCAACGAATACGTCGAGGATAACTCAGACTGTGAGCTCGAGCACTCGGAAGGTCCCTATGGGGAGAATCTAGCCGTTGGCTATGCCAACGTGACTGCCAGTATAGAAGCGTGGGGCGATGAACGGGAGGAATACGACTTTGAGGAGGGGGAATTTGAGAAGAAGACGGGCCATTTTACGCAGTTGGTGTGGAAGGATACGACGGATGTAGGATGTGCGAAGAAAGATTGCGGCGAGAAAGGATGGTTTTTGGTTTGTGAGTATTGGCCAAGGGGGAATGTGGAGGGGGCGTTCGTGGAGGAGGTCACGAAACAAGATGGAGCTGAGGGTACAGGATCGAGGGTTGTGCCGACTATGGGAGTTTTACTGGTTATTAGTCTTGTTGGTTTGATGGTTTGATGGATAAAGCTCCAATTTGTTAGAAGTTGGTTGAGTTGGGCTGTGTCAGAAACTTAGCCCGGAGTCATGGAAGCTTTTTTGTCGTTTTTATCGGACCTCTCTCTTGAGATAACCACTTCACAGCATGAATATTAACCATCGTCGTGAAACAACTTCTTACTTGTCCGCTAGGCAATAATTTCCTATCTTGATTAATTGTCTGTCTATGATACGATTTTGTTTTTGATAATGTGGGTCTTTCTCACATCCGTGAACGTAAACAACTGTCACGCGATAATATTCATGTGCTTTAACCGTGTTTACTTCAAGGAATAATAAGAAATTACTTAGAAGTGATAAAACGCCAAGGGGAAGGAGAGAAGGAAGTTGAAAGACATATTTGGTAAATTTCAAAAGTTGATCTGACTTACACGGGCCGTACAATCGAATCGCGTTTTCTGTAGGGTAGCTTGAGCGGAGCTTAGTTGTTCCGAATCCGCCGAGTTTTTGGTCCGGCGGACAGCTCCAGCGAAGTTGCGATATCAGCCTAGACAGCGATAACAGACCCTTCAGCTTCCCGCGACGAAACGAGAACCTTTGACCGATTCCTACAACACACTCCGATACTTCAACCTCCCCCAAACCCTCCGGAATAATGACTGGTCGTGGTGGTGGCGGCGGTCGCCGGGTTCTGCTCCCTCCTATGTAAGCATCCAACATGCCGCAGGCGCAGTACTTGTCGCAAAAGCTTCTGGGAGGTGGATCATGCTAATAGGATACAGCAACTTCATCTTCAAGCTTCTCCAATCAGTACGTTTATATTCCCCTTGACGAGCTCCATGGTCACGGTGTGCCTACGCGGGGCGCACGCGGCAGTCTCCAGGAAACGCGACGAGTTGGTTGTATCTGCGAGCGAGTCTGCACGGCCTTACATGATTGAATACGATTGAGATGTACATCGAAAATGCGCGTGCTCTGAAATTCGAGGTCTGGCGCGGGTATCTCACCGTAACGAAGTCGGAAAGGGAGCGAGCTGCTTCGTTCACGCGGAGCCACGCCGAAGACGTTTCCTCCTCAAGCCAGCTGTTAGAGGCGTAGTGGACTACGGTGCAGTGCAGATGAACATTGTCGCGTTTTTCAGAGATTATGCGTTGAAGGGCGTATTGGGAAGAAATACTTGCGGACAATGCTAACCTTTGTGTAGCACGCGACCGTGAGTGTATGGTTGTATGAGCAGCTTTCCATCCGTATTGAGGGAAAGATCCGAGTAAGTTCGATCTCTTCTTCTTCTTCTTCTTCTTCTTCTTCTTCTTCTTCTTCTTCTTCTTCTTCTTCTTCTTCTTCTTCTTCTTCTTCTTCTTCTTCTTTCTTTCTTTCTTTCACATTCTAACGTGCTCAGGGATTCGATGAGTTCATGAACCTGGTCATTGACGACGCTGTCGAGGTCCGACAAATCACCAAGACGAACGACAAGGAGAGCCGGAGACCGCTAGGTAAACACATATATTCAGGTGTCAGACTCTGTTAATCTAACGTCCATTGCAGGCCAAATTCTGCTGAAGGGCGACAATGTCTCATTGATCCAGAGCGTATCTGGTTAGGGACGGCTTGATATGAAGACGGAAGGCGGCTAAAGGGATGAGGCGCGGGGATGAGGCACGAATGCCTACGAGTGATGGACGGTGTATCAAGGTCAAAGCATTTCCTCAAAAACATTTTACGGCGAAGGGCGCCGGTGGGATATTCCAAACAACGAACTGTTACTTTTTGTCACTAGATCTGATCCGACATTACCGGGGATACAACAAGGTGATAAACTCGATTGGTGTGACTACTAGGTATAAAGTTGACCTCGCTTTTGCAAAGCAAACCAGTCTTGAACTCTATTCGGTCTATAACTTGTTCTGTTTGCGACGCACCAAAGATCTGCAGCTTAACATGTTGCATCTAAGCGGCGTATGCATCGTTCAGACGCTTGAATTGGAGTTTCTGCATCGAGTAACAAACGACAATGATGACAGTCTCTAGGTAGTAGCTGAGTTGGCCATGAAGCTATGGTGTTATATCGAGGGAAGTACTTAACGAAAGTTGATGTTACGACATCTCGCCACTTTGGAAGTTGAACAAGCAATGAACATGTCGATTATGCACGCGCGGTGGCCACCTCTAAACAGGTTCCGAGAGTCATCAATACGCTGTCCTGTAAATCGCATGAACTGACTGGAACTTCATTATATGCCTTGCTGCAAACAACATTTGCTTGCAGTGTAACGGCTAGAATAGACTGGCTTGTTATTTTTCTCGGCACTGTAGCTTGAATGACTTATCCCATTAAAGAGTCGGGGAGACATTCTGTGCATAAGTGGATAGAAGCTTACTAGATAGATGGGCGCCTTCATCGCGATCCCTGGCATATACTGTACAGCATCACAACAAACTGCTACCACTCCAGCAAACTTTCTGCTGAACGAAGTGGACGTTTAATAAGTTCAGTGATGAAAGTCTTGGCGATGCCTCGATATAAAGGGTGTACCCTTGTTGATGTTTGCTAAGGTATGGCAAATAAATGTTATCAAGTAGTCACAACTGCAGCCTCGTCAATCAGATAGCCATCAGTAATATGCACTTGGTCTGGCTCCGTTTTGAAAACAGACAGCATTAAGGGCTTCGTGCTGCTCGGTTGATGCTTGGGTGACATGTAAGTGTTCTTGACGTTTCTGTCCAGATATAGAGGGTATATCTTCAGGAATTAGGAATTGCAGTGCTGCAGTAATGTGACAAGCCGTCGCATGCAAGATGTTCATGCAGAGTTGATGGGTGTTTCCTGATCGCCTCTAGGATAGATCCGGGTACGCGGATCACTGATCACTACCAGCTCTCTATCCTGGCCTCGGGTGGTGTCGATTAGAAACATGAATGTTCTTGACCCAAGTCTTCTCTAGGCCACGGCTGGGCTTACAGTACACTGACTCGTCTACACCTGATACGCTGTTTTGTGATCGGTCAGTCAGTCAGTCAGTTGACAACCATGCCCTCGCGAACAGGACGTTTTGATTTCATTGCATTCATCACATCTCAGACAGAATCTAGACTCGTTGCTCTTCAGTTCAGGTTCGGTTCAGCTTTCGGACCCGACCTCCAACGAAGTAATCACATAACTCAGGCCTAGTATGTCGTCCGGGGGGCATTTGGGGTCGAAGCCTGGGGTGCTACGTTCCGATAGGGCGCCTCCAGCCAGGGCCTTGCACAGCGCACTTTCTGCTCAGGGCTGTGGCTGAGCAATTAGCGGCTAGACCAGCTCGATGCTACGCTACATTAGTTCGTGCCCCATATTCTAGCTTAACAAGTGGATCTGACAGGACAATACTGTAGCGTTTTTGGAAACGATGCTTGAGGTATGAGTAGCGTCACCTCAAAAATTCAATCCAGCTCAACTCCTGAGAAAGTCACAGAACGGGAAGACGGAAGGCAGGGTTATATAATGGTGGCCCAGATCGTAAACGTCGATCATCGCCCTACGAATGTCATGTGGCCTGTCATTTAACAATTCAGGGTTAACCTAGCCTAACCTCTGCTCTAATCCCTTATAAGCTTAGCTGGGTGCGGGGAAGGAAGCACCCCACCTCGGAAAAGCGGAGAATCTTAACGCCAGCGGCCCAGGGAACCCGCAGCCAATATGGCAAGGGAAAAGAAGCTGAATCTCGCTCGCAAATCTCGTCTCTCCCTTTCCATTTGACATGGATCCCGATACATCAGTACTTTATACTCGACTGGAATAATTGTTGTATTTCTCCGTCTGCCTCCCCCGCGGATGCATACCACTACTTAGTAATTACCTAACGCATGCGGTATTGCTGATCACTCCCCCCGTTTGTTTCTCTAGAACTCTCCCCAGCGATGAGACGCCAAAATCGCTCCTGTGATCAGTGCCGCAAGGCCAAGCGAGCATGCGATGCGCCGTCACTCTGGGATATTCAGCGCAATAATGAGAGACTCCATCCTGTCACTGATGGAGCCTCTGCGAATTCTCTGCCCGAGGATCCCCTTGGTGAGCAACCCTGGTTTGCGCTCGCTGTGATGTCGCCATCTTTCTTAGGCGGTCGCCGTTAACCCACCCATTTTTTCCAGACGGGATCGATTCGAGAGGGCTTCGGTGTTCGTACTGCATACGGACGCGAAAGCAATGCACATTCAACTGGGTGCGATCGCAACTTCAGGCAAACCCCTCCACGGAAGCCTTGGCCCAGACGGGGAACAGTGGTTGTCGAATGCCCGATGCTGGGAGAGCAAAGGCCAAGCGACAACGTACGCGACCGCAAACAAGAACGACTCCTTTACCCGAGCAAGAGAATCTATCTCACCAGCAGTTCGACATTAACACGGCTGCGCTGCTTGACATGCTACAAGCTCCCCCAGCAAACCATGACATGCCTGTGTGGACGCCTATGGATCATGGGCTTGCCAATATCCCGCAGTATCCCAGTGGCTTCGACTTACCGATCAGTGGCATCTTTCACGATGGCACTTACGACGCCGAACTGCACTCATCCGTGCTTGGCAACTGGGGTCCGACTACAGCCACGACACAAGCGGCAGTACCATTAGGTTGTACTCCCAAGTCTGACAACGTCAGCTTTTCTCGCTCAAATCAGAGCGCAAATGAGGAGGAGAGCGGCGAAGTAGGGTGGTCTCTAGTGCAAACCAGGTCCGCGAGTGATGCTCCATTCCAGTCTTCTCCATCAGTCACAACTTCACACGAGAGCGACCTCTCATCGAACTTCAAGATGCGCCAATATTCCGAAAGCATGTCTCTGGGTTATGCCACATCTATCTCGCCCTTCTCCACCTCTCACACCATGACCACTACAACGAATAAGAATCTCATCTCCGAAAATCTCATGAGGGTGTATCAAGACGTCCTCGAGCATGCTTTATCATGCTGGCTATCCGAGGAAACCTGCCCCTACAAGCCCAGTCCGATGTCAATCGCGAGGCCGTCTACGAATAATGTCAGCTGGTTAGCGAATCATTTTGAGAAGCTCAACGTGGAACCGAAGCGTAAGGAGAATATGATATATCGTCGTGTTCTCCAGCTCGATAAAGTTGCCCAATCGACAAAACTCATCCATTTGACCAGATCAGAAGATCGTGCCGCTTCCAAAGCTTTGCATCTTGCCATCATGGCTTTTGCAACACAATGGGCTCAAGGCAGTAAACGCGAGCGCGATAGATTTGGCAAGACCTTCGACGACTCACTGATGGATTTTGATGATTTGAATGATTCTTTTGACCGTACCCTTCAGCGAAGTTTCTGGGCTCAAGCAAAACGTGCTCTTCAGGACTGCTCGGACATTGAGTGCTTCAGAGTTGTCTGTGCTGATCTCATCATGGGACTAGCTCAAAAGCCGATGGAAGAGGAGGATCTCATCTCAGATGGCGATCTTGGTTTGCCTGGAATGGGATGTGCCTCGATCCGTGGCGAGGAAGGGTCAGTTGCGTCGCAGATCAATGATATTATCGCCCAAGAAGGACCGCCAATCTTCATGGAAAGAGCTGCACGGAAGATGCACGCTCTTAAATATCAGCTCGAGTCTCTTGAAGCCGGCGTGCTTGACTTGTCAAACTGCGCTCTCGGCCTTGAAAAGACGAATAATACTACGGAGACACTTGGCGAAGAAGACAAGGGCACTGTCGGTCTTATTTATTGGATGACTGTCATGTTCGACACCGTTTCATCGTCGATGAGTGGTCGGCCCGTCGTCGTTACTGACGAGGAGTGCCACCACGATCCCAAGTATCCCGACCACCCAGAGTTCGAGTCATATACTCTCGAGTATAAGCCTCACGATCCACACTGGTGGTCTGAACTCTTTGATCGCGAGGACCGGGAAGGCGTCATCCGCTGGCCCTGCTCTTACGATACGGCGACCAAGGGAATATTTGCTGCTGCGCCGGTAAAGGTCATCATGTTTCGACACGTATCTTATCTCCAGAACACTGTGAGGAGCAGGTACCACGGCGAGGCAGTTGAGAAGGTAATACTCAACGCCATGATGGTGTACAAGCACTGGAACGTGACGTACGGCGCCTTCTTCCGCGACTTGGTGAACCAGTATGACACTGTCCCGACGCACATCCAGAGTTGGTTTGTTTGCGTGGTGGCACACTTCCACTGTGCCGCGCTACTTCTCGCCGATCTTGTCGAGCTTGTGGACGACAAAGGCGTCGGGTTGGAATACTCGACGCGATGTCGTCTCAGCACGGACGTGGTGTCGTGGCTGCGCAGAGATAGCGCAGCCATCTTGTCCGACCTAGCCAGGGTATCGACGCGCCCTCGAGCTGGCAACATTCCCGGCACTGGGGTGTCGGATCTCCACTTTGCCGTCGTAGAGGGTTCTATCCTGACGGAGCCGTGGACGATGATCCTCATCCGTGCCTTCACCAAAGCGGCGATCCTGCATCTGACGGAGGTAGAACAGGCCGTTCAGCAAGATCTCATGGTTCTCAAGACACCTGCCATCGCAGACTTGGTGAAGAGGAGCGAGGAGTGCACCAAAGCGCTGTGGCATCTGGGGAAGAAATCGGACATGTCGAGGAGCATCGCGGGTGTCTTATCTGGAGCGGTGGGACCTTTTATGATGCCGCCGACTATGCCCATGATGGTTGCTTAGGGAGCGCTTATGTCAGGTTGGCGAGTTGTAAGAAGGAAAACTGGCAATGTGCAATATCTGGATACCACCTGGTTTACTTCCAAGGGAAGCTGGCGCAATTGGGAGCGATTTCAGAAGTTTGTAGATGACGAGGTCGAATGCTTGAGGAATACTACGTTCTGTCACGGTGGACCAAGATTCAATTTCACGCGACATAGATGTTACAGATTTACTTCCCACTCGAACACAAGCCGGCCGTTTCCGTTGCCTGCATGCATGGCTGTTATCTGGCATTTCACTGTTTCACGGTAGAGGCAAAGTTGCTGGATTACCAAGCCAAGCACCTAGTAAGACGGGCTACACAAGATGTTGGTTTCTCTCCATGCCATTCCATGTATGGAGGGGCGATCCATGGCCTCTGCGGAGATTCCAGGAGAACTAGTCTGCTGTGCCACTTACAAATCCTCATAGAATGAGTGCTGCAAGTGCATGTATGCGACTGACCGCCGGGTTGAACGGGTCTATGTGGAGCAAGGCGACGTGGCCGTGGGATGAAGCCACGGAGGGGACAGCTTAGGGAGTAGATGATCGGCTACATCTGAGACAGAGCGGAGTTTCGCAGAACATGGCACGTCACTCCGCAGAATGAATGATAGTGCATCATCATAAACCGTCTCGAGGAGGGTTTAAGTGGAATTCCTTGGTGGAGTGTGTATATATAGATATATACAAATAAAAATAAAAATAAAGATAAATCTAAATATAAGTATAAATATAAGTATAAATATAAACATCAAGATAAATATATCAGGAATAAACAGAAGAATCTACACAATCAATTACATCACTACACTTGCAGCAACTCTTCACATAAGAGAAGAGAAACAAACAAGGGAACGGAAAACGGAAGGAAAGCCGCCGAGATCGTCAAAAATGTCCGGCCTAAACGTCGTCATCGCGGGTGCCTCTGGCGAAACTGGCCAGTCCATCATCAGCGGCCTCTTCGAGAACCCCATCGACTTTGTAACCTCAACTTCGTATCTGCCACGTTCGCTCACAAGCTCTAACTCAAATCTTGCAGAAAATCACCGCCCTCGTCCGCCCATCCTCCCTCAAGAAGCCCGAGATCCAGGCCATCAAGGAGCGCGGCGTATCCATCGTCCCGATCGATCTCGAGGCCACTTCGCACGATGAGCTGGTCAAGGTCCTCAAGGGACAGGATGTCCTGATCTCTACCCTTGTCCCACTCACGGCCGAGCCCGAGATCGCACTTGCCGATGCCGCGCTCGAGGCGGGAATCAAGCGCTTCGTGCCTAGCAACTGGAGCAGCGTCTGCCCCCCGCGCGGCGTCATGGTCCTGAGAGATATCGTATGTGCTCCCTTGCTTCCTGGTATCTTCGCTCGTGACGCTCGAACTGAGGCTGATGAAGATGGAACTCTGCAGAAGGAAGATGTCATCAACCACGTCCAGAAAATCTACCTCCCCTACACCGTAGTCAACGTGGGCATATGGTACCAAGCCAGCATCCCCAGACTCCCCTCCGGCAAGATCGACTCCTTCGTCAACATCCCCAGCCAGCGGATCATCGGCACGGGTGACGTCGGCAACGCCATCACTGACACCCGCGACGTCGGCCGCTACGTAGCCCGCATCATCGCCGACCCCCGCACTCTCAACCGCCACGTCTTCGCCTACAACGAAGTTCTCACCCAGGAAGACATATTCCTTGCCCTCGAGAGAGTCAGCGGAGAGAAGATCCCTCGAGAGTTCTGGGCCAGGGAGGACATCCTGGCGTCTATGGAGCAAGGAAAGAGGGCGTGGGATGAGAGCGAGACGAAGGACTTGTCCGTGTTGGTGGGAGTCGGTTTCGTGCAGTATGCTTGGTCGAATTATATCCGCGGGGATAACGTGCCTGGGAAGGCGGAGTACTTGGGATACTTGAGCGCCAAGGAGCTGTATCCCGATTATGAGCATATCTCTTTTCATAAGTTTGCCGAGGAACTGGTCGCAGGTAAGGTTAAGGCTGTATACGCGAACAGGAACCTGGGTTTGAGCAAGTAAAGAAGTCTTGAGATGGAGAGGTTTAGAGACGCATAGACGTGGAGAGATAGACACATGGTGTTCTTGTATAGATGACTGTATTCATTTGATCGGTTATGAATCTTGTTCTCAGTGCTTCGCTTATAAAAACGTCTACGACGTTCAATGCTTGATTCTATGGAACCTTTTCCTTCCAAGATTAACTGGCTCTCGGCAACTCAGAGCCTACTATCGTCTGAGATGCTCATTGCGGTCCAAAGTTGGGCGTCCCTCCCAGAGTGCCGATAACATCACCCACGTAGTTACGAGGCTCGACGCCCTCTGAGAAAGTCGAAGCCCAGCCCTCGAGGACGCCCCTCACGATCTCGATTCCAGCTAGGTAGATGTTCGACACGGCAACTCTAACGCCGTTGAGGTGCTGGCCTCTCAGGTGCGTCAAGACGTCGGTACCCGGGGGTGGTCGCTCAAAGTTGGATCCTAGAATGTCCGTTAGCCCGTGGAAGCTCAGAAGCACATATCTTGAAAGCTCACCGGTTCGGAGTAGGATGATGCGGGAGAAGTCTACGAGCTTGTGGACGTGGAACCGCAGCAGGGGCTCCAGCACGGCATTGTCTTCCTGAGCAGACATGCAGTATCTACCGAGACCTCTCGTCCACGAGGTCGTGACTTTGTCGAAGGTCTCGCTCAACTTGCTACCCGAGAAGAAGACGTCGCTTGTTGATGTATCGCACTTGAGAATCGAAGGCACCTTCGTCGCAGCATCATACGACGGGTCCTTGCCATACTGGTCGCGATACTCTTGCGCATCAGCAGAATCGTTCAGAGTCGCTCTAGAGGCAAAGCCGAAGGCCACGTCCCTCAAAGCTTCGTTCAGTTCGAAGACTTCGGTGCCGTAGAACTCAGTCGGGTATTCCTCCGGGCTCTTCGTTCCAAAGGAGAAGTACCCCGTCTCCCAATCAGAGGGCATTTCCCTAGGATCAATCTCATACTGGAGAGCTACCTGGATCGCATAACGAGCTAGGGCGACGCTTCCCAGCGTGCCGCGCTTGGGATTCACTCCTGCGATGCCTGCGATCAAGAAGTAGGTCTGCCGCAAGTCGAACTTCCTCGACAGGACGAGTGCGGTTACGGTAGTGGCAGCGTTGATCTCCGACATGGCCGTCGTGACCTGGCAGATATCTCCAGCGGCGGTGCAGTGGATGGCCGGGTACTGGGGGCTCAGGCCGGGAACGGAGATGTTTCGGGCCATCAAGTCTCCTAGGCCGCTGCTGGGTAGATGCTCGTACCAGACCTCAGCTTCTAGTGGGAACTGTGCGAGGTTGTTAGCGACCATGGCTGACTGGTTGACTTTCGAGCTATCGAGACTTCGAGGGGATGAGGCTGCGTGAGCTTACCAGACTGATGATGAAGACCTTGGGCGTGATGATCTCCGCAGGGTCCCATTCTGCCTTGAGATTCGAGTCTTTCCATCTATCGGACAGAACATCTTGTTGTTCAACCTTCAGCCCGGCGATATCCTGCTCTGCATCGCCGGATCTCAGGGCATAAAAGAGCCCTACAGCCAAGAAGACGATTGGCAGCAGCAACCGAGTCACGAAGCTCATCTCGAGACTATCCAGCTTCTAGAGAAGATGAGAGATGTGGGAAAGGACTCTGTGAGCGGGTTTCACATGGCCAAGGTAGCCAACTTGTGCTTCTTTGGCATCGAGGTACATCAGCCGACAAAAGCGGGCCTCGTTGATGCTATCAGATTGCGCGATAGGAGATGACCGAAGGATGGCTGGAAGATTGTCGGAGCACGTGATGGATCACTTCAAGATCACACTCTCGACCCTTCAAGCCTTCACACTCTAACGTGTCTTATACATTTACGTATATTCATCAAGCTACATCGGACAGTGTGCAGATATACAGAAACTTGTCCCACCTCGGCCGCAGTGGACTTCTCATCCTCCTTCAGGACCTCGTTCCCCTCTAGGCGGCGGTTGTTTGTGCTGTCCATCTAGACTAGATCAATGGCTCGAGATGGGGCTACGATTTGAAAGCCTCGTCTCTCCTGTAATGCCAGTAATTGGCTTCCTCGAAAACCTGCCTGTAACCTAGCACCGCTTCCACGAGGTGTAGGATGAGAGACGGCGGGATATGAAACGATCTGGCGTACTCATTCTCGACCTTCAAGACGATTGTGTCAAAATGGTTGCCAAAGGAGCAGCGAGCGTGATTCATCGATATATCCACAGCAGGGGGCTAGGGACATGTCAGTGTGTGTGTTCCGGTTTGTAGAAGAAAAACGGTGATGAGAGAAGTAGCGGTAGAGAAACTTCGCACAAGATCTACGAGTGGCTGCAGACAATCCGTCGACGCTGTTCCGTAAAGCAAGCTCACCTTGTTCGCGTAATTCAGCTTGACCTTGCACCACTTCTTCAGGTATCCGTACAGCACCGTCAATGTTGCAGTGTGACTACACTCGATATGCATGGCATGTTCATGCTCTCGCGCGAAGAGGTGATAAGGAGGCTTCTGAAGAAGGATCTCGGGCTTAGGCAGCGCATCAGGATCCGGCAGGAAGTCGACAGCAGGCACCGCTCTCATCTGCGGCACGACTCGATCCGGCACGTCGACCGCACCGCTCTCGCCGACGTAAGCCCACTCATCTGCCGTGGTGTTCAGGACGGCGGCATCGGCGCCCGTCGCGCTCCTAGACTCGAAGCATTCGAGAAGCTGATCCGCGAAGAGGGATGTAAACTCCACGGCTTGGAATAGCCGCACTTTGGGGATCCGCAGAAGGAAGCCCAGGTGAGCGTCCGACCATTCTGTCGATGGCCTCGAGTTTTCAGTGACCTAGCGATCCGGTGTAAGTCGACGTGGAACTCATTCACCCGCTTTTCTAGGCACGGAACAAGTGAGCGATGAACTCACCTCGACAGTAAGGTTCAGCCGAGATGATGCGCCTCTCACTTTGTCGACGACCTTCTCGGCCCAGCTCTCGTGGGTCTCGTCATCCACAAGCCGCGTACACGCCTCGAGCCACACGGCCACGACCGAGATGATGGAATCGACGAGCTGAGACTTATCTTCGTAGACATCCTCGAGCTCCGTGATCAGACGCTGCCATTGCGGCTCGCAGTAGACTTCGAGACCGATCGTCTCTCGAAGCTGCTTCACTGCCTCTTGAACGGGACTTTCCGGCTTATCCCAGCGGTCCCGGAGGGCGACCTTGACTTTGAGGGGTCTGAGATGGCTGGTCAGTCGCATCTGCTCATTACTTGGGTGTCTTTCCTGCCGGGTCTTCTTACAGAGACATGATGGTCAACTGGGCTGGAGCTGCGGCCAGCACTCACTCCTCTAGGAATCGGTCACTGGTATCTCGAGTCGATCTCACGCTCACCTTTCTCAGGAGTGAGAGTACGGGTTGACTTATCTATGAACTCAAATCCTTACCGCCTGTCCTGTGGGGGGGTTCAAGCTTCGGGACGAGTCATATCGACACCTGTGGTTGCGCCAGTGGACGCTAGATGTCCAGCTGGTCCTGATGATGGATGCTGCTAACGCTGATGCTAACGTAGTGAGCGTTGACCCCTGGACGTAGGGCTGGTTTGGTCTAGTAGAGACTATTTGGACTAGTCCAGTAGTTTGTTTACTCCATCTCTACTCTACGCTAGAGTAAGCACGCTACCATCTCTCGCCTACCTCCCATAGCCCGTCTTCATACAAGACACCCTAGAGGGTCTAACAGATGCTTGGCTATAGCACCCTGCTCAGAGAATGCAAAGTATCTTACGTGCTGATCATGTTTGCCTACCAGGCAGCAGCAGCTCGTCAATCGAGTCATCAACCCAANNCCCCCCCCCCCCCCCCCCGATATGGCGCAGGCTAACGGTGCGGCTGAGATGGATTCATCATGGCTTGGTAGTAACTTTTTGGTTTCGAGTAGATCCAGTTCGTGTCTTACTTGGCGTTTCTGCAGCGTGAACTGGACACGGTTGATCAAAGGCGGCCATGTACCTCCTCCTCTAGGCTCCGCGATGAACCATTCAGGGGTTCGTCCACGCCGTCATCTACCCCGGACGAGTGACATAAATTCGCTGTGAGATGACATCGCACTCTCCATTCACTTTGCTTCATCCTCGTTCCAGTCAACAGTAACGCAGTAAGCTCCCTCGGTCTCAGCCTCCGGGTCCACCAAAGTACACGCACAACATGTCTCGCCTTCCTCCCGCCGAGAAGCTCCCCTTGGCCGTTCGCAAGAACAGTAAGCTCGACAATACCCCTTCTCGTCCCCGTTCCTCCGTGGAAGCTGACATCAGATGGAACGGAAAGTTCGCGACGGTTACGAAAACGTAAAGGAAGACTGGGAGAAGAAGTTCTCCGATGTTCTGGGCGAGAACTGGAAGATCAGCATCAACCCCCTGGCCATCTACCCGTATGCCGAGGAGGGCTCGTGGGGAGCTTCATCTCTGGGAGACTGCATCGCTGGGTAAGTGGGCGTATCTGCCCGGGGGCTCTCTCTCTCTCAGCGCGTTCGAGCTGCCAGCTGAACTCGCCCGTATCACAGCTACCTCAGCGGCGCCGAGTACCAGCTCAAGTACTTCATCGAGAGGAATGGCGAGATAGCCAAGAAGGAGATCAACGAGATCGCCTCAGCTCACACCATCACCATCGACTTTGACGAGGAATCCCTCTTCAGCTACTGCGGCGTCAAAGTCTCGCCAGAGCGCGAACTGGTCATCCTCTTCTCCAAGGGCAACCTAGGCACAAACATCGACTACGCCCTGGAGACGGGCAACCTCACCAAGGCTCTCAACAGCGCCCCGCCGAGCGGCAAGCCCATGAGCTTCCGCGCGCGCCTCTCGGTCGCCGCCGACTACGACGAGAAGATCGCCGCGGTGCAGGAGAAGCTCAACAAGATCCTGGGCAAGGAGGTGGCCCTGGTGCCCAACCTCGAGGCCAGCTTCGACAGCTTGAAGGCTGCTCCTGACGCCAGGGACGACTTTGAGCAGAATCTCGGCGGGTTCGTGCTGCTGTACTTTCAGGCGCTCAACGATTATCTCGAGTATAACAAGTTCGACTCGGATGATATGCTTCAGGAAGGTTTGGTGGAGACGCTGGAGGGAGATGCGGTGCACTTCCGCATCGTGGAGCAGAGTCAGATGAAGCGGAGTTATAATGAGCCGGTCATTGAGGACGGCATTCTCTATCTTCAGGTAAGTTTCGCGAGATACTGAGGTTGATGAGATGGTGCTCCTCAACGTCCTCTACCATGAGTGTGGAGCTGGCTTTACGTGGTTCATCCTGCTGACTCTCAATCTTAGACCAGTCCTCAAAACTTTGGCACAAACGTCAACAACGTTGCCGACAAGCTGATCGATCTTCTTTGAAGAATGTAAACTTGAAAGAAACAGTAGATAGACAGAAATTCAGACCTTCCTCTCGAGATGCTCAATCCGTCCTCTACCACACATCCGTCACAGCACCCTGACTAGCATCCCTCACCAACCTCGCGTACTTTGCCAGGACTCCCCTCTTGACCCTCGGTTCAGGAGCCACCCACTCGCTCCTCCTCTTCGCCCACTCCTCCTCACTTACATCCGCACTGATCGTGTTGCTCACCGCATCGATCGTGACGCTATCACCATCCTTGACCAACGCAATCGGTCCACCCTCAACCGCTTCCGGAACGACATGTCCCACGATGAAACCGTGCGAAGCACCGCTGTATCGCCCATCCGTCACCAGAGCAACGTTATCTAGACCTGCGCCCATGATGGCTGCTGAAGCCTTGAGCTGCTCGGGCATACCCGGTCCACCCTTGGGCCCTTCGTAGCGCACGATGATGACGAGGTTTCCGTCTGAGCGCTTGATGTTGCCGGAAGCTAGGGCGGCGGAGAGGTCGTTCTCGCAGTCGAAGACGCGGGCTGCGCCGGTGAAGGACAAGCCCTCCTTGCCGGTGATCTTGGCGACGGCGCCGCCTGGGGCAATGTTACCGCGGAGGATTCGGATATGGCCGCTTGGTTTGATGGGGTCCTCGAGGGGACGGATGATCTGCTGGCCGGGTTCGAGACTAGGCCAGTCTGCCACGTTTTCGGCAAGGGTATTGCCGGTGATCGTCATGATGCTGCCGTCGATTATGTTCTTGGCAATGAGCATCTTGAGAACTGCAGGGGTGCCGCCGACGTTGTACAGATCTTCCATGTAGTACTGTCCGCTGGGGGCGAGGTTGGCCAGGAAGGGGGTTCGATCACTGGCGCGTTGGACGTCGTCGAGGGTGAGGGGTACGCCAGCCGTGTTGGCCATGGCCAGGAAGTGAAGCACGCCGTTTGTCGAACCGCCGAGGATCATGGTGAGGACGAGGGCGTTTTCGAAGGAGGCGCGAGTCATGATGTCGCGGGGTCTTAGATCCTTCTCCATGGTTGTGCGGATAACGCGCGCGGCACGCTCACACTCGCGAGCCTTCTCGGGCGACTCCGCAGGGAAAGACGAGGATCCAGGGAGCGTAAGACCCATGGCTTCGATAGCCGTAGCCATCGTGTTAGCAGTGTACATGCCACCACAAGCTCCGACACCAGGACAAGCGTGGCGCTCGATATCATCCATGACATCTCCGCTCTTGCGGCCTTCAGCACCAGGGTTAGTCTTTGCGTGGAGACGGTCGTAGGCGAAGGCACCAGACGCTTCGTAGCAGGTGCTGATGTTGATGGGCTTCTCGAGGAGGCTGGAGTGGCCCTTGCGGATGGTGCCGCCGTAGATCATGATGAAGGGACGGTTGTGACGGGCCGCGGCCATGACCACGCCGGGCATGTTCTTGTCGCAGCCGGGGATGGAGATGTTTGCGTCGTGGTGTTGGCCGCAGGTCACGGACTCGATGGAGTCGGCGATGATCTCGCGAGTTTGGAGAGAGAAGCGCATGCCTTGAGGGTGAGCGCCTAAGCTTGAGGTGCTGAGCTGGTGCTGAGCTTACCTTCGCCACCCATGGTGATGGCGTCTGATACACCGACGGTGTTGAACTGCCAGCCGATCATGTTCTCCTTCTCGATGGCTTTCTTGACGATCTGGCCGAGGTCAAGCACTAGTCAATCATACATGTAAGCTCTCAGGTTCAGACGATGGCTTCTCTCCGCTCAACGGTTCTTCACTCACAGTGAGTACTAACAAAGTAAGTCAGTCAGTCAGTCGTCGTCTCCAGATAACCCGATCGAGAAGGCACTCACTTGCAAGGGTTTCCCTGCCACCAGACGGTGGCCACGCCGACCTGGGGCGCATTCTTCATCATGTCCTTGTTGGGGACACCAGCACCGTAGAGCATAGCCTGACATACTCAGCTGCCGTTCTCATCTCGAGAAGCTTGAAGGGACTTACCTGAGCACCGGGGAAGTCATGACCGCGGGTGATCTTTGTAGACCAGCGATTCAGAGGTCCACCTGGTGGAAGGCAGGGGAAGTTGATGAAGCCCTCGGGAGCTTTGGGATCACGCGTAGGAAGTGGATGGCTAGAGTCTTGGTCGGCCATTGTGACGGTATATGATGGATATGAAGCTGATGAGGACGTCAGTGTGGGCTACGGCTCGTGAGTTCTTGTTCTGTAGGACGGACGCTCAACTCCTACGAGCTCAGATGGTAGCGCCGGTGTTGATGTGGGGGTAGAGTTACGACGAAGGGGGGGTTCAAGTGTCGCGACGGAAGAAGAAGCAGTACATGTAAGAACTCCACAGCAGCGATGTCGGAAGAACGGCAACCCGGATAGATAATGAATCCCAGGGCTCCGATGTAAATGCTCCCTCTACGAAACTGATAGATAAGTATAATTTTTCGACGAGGTCGGAGAAGTAGGTGTGGTGCGGTGCAGTGCAGTGCAAAGTCTCGCGATTGTACGTACTGTACCAAGTATGTGCGGTGCGGGGGCGGGGCTCATGAAGCTCTCCCGTGCGGAGTAGATAGGTACTGTAGAATACAAGGCGGGACAATGGTCAAGTCCAGTTCCCCGGCGCCAAATTACAAAGACCAGACAGCTTGTAATTCGTCAATTCGCCAATGGTCATGCCATGTCATATCTCGAGAGAAGAAGAAGACGACGCAGCGCCGGGCTGGAAGTGGGTTGGTCCTCCCCTCTTCCCCTTCGGAAAAGCATCAAGCTTACGCTTTGGTCGGGTGAGGTGAAGCATCAAGTGACGGAGGGGAGACGCTCCTGGTGCCGAACCGAATCCATCCTCCTCTTCAGCATCATCCTCACGTCTTCCATTCGACGACAGCAACTCCACCGAGCCCCATTGTCCTGCGGCCCGCTCGTCGAATACAAGTACGCGAGTTACCAATGTGAGGGGTCGGATGGCAACATTCAGCGCTACGCATCATCTACTGTACGTACAGTACAGTGGCTTTACACTAACCATCTACAGCAGCTTCGCGGCACAGTAGCAAGCTAAAGGAGCTGTCCTAGTCTACGGCTTGCCATTCTAATCTAGACCTAATCTAAGTTAGTCAGTCAAGAGATCTCCGCCTCACGGATAAGGGTGCTATACTATACGTACTTGACTGACTGCTACCCCTCCTGACTCCTGGCTGCGGTAACCACTTCCCGATCGTACCCTCCTCCACCCTGGGCGGATTACCTGTACCCGACTTTCGAGAAGTTCCGTCGCTTTCTATTCCCGCCATCCTCCACCGTGTATCAAGATGCGTAGCGACAAACCATGGACGGCATCATAAGCGACATGTCCACCATCGTCCCGACTGAGGCGCACGGTAACAGCGGAGAGCGTGAGGGAGAAGGTGAGGAAGCGAGATTAATACGAGATGATTCGTCGGTGAAACGTGCAGGGTTTACTGAGGCTCGGATTAGTCCTGAAGAAGCTCTTCACTGCTACCGTATTGCGTGCGTGAGGTAATCTATTGGCACAGCTCCTGCGTATCGTTTTATTCTTATTTTTCGCTATCAAGGTGATTTGTCACGCCTGCGTGTGGCTCCTCCTGGCTTGATCAGGTACATGAACTAGACTACTAAGTAGTATCAATATCGAGAGATTTTAGACGTCACGAGTCGAAGAGCCAAAAGACACAGGAGTGGCGTAATCACTGACATTTTCAGAAAGCTCTTTGCTTTTGGTAGTACAGATTGTTCTAGATATCTGCCCACATGCTTCGAAGGTATGTGTAATAAAAATAGTTACTCCTTTTCTCCTTTTTCTCCTTATTTCCATATATCGTATGCACAAAACATTCCGCACATATACAACCCCCCTACTATTGATAATGTGATACCAATTCATATACATTGAAAGAAGGCAAAGACGGTATTCGTCAAAGAGGAGAAAAGAAAAGGGACCATGTAGCTTGTCCATGGCCCTTGGCGCCATCAAGTAGCGTGTCGACCAAAGTAGTTTGTTGTTGAAAGAGGCCGTGAAAGCTCGCCAGCCCGTCTCAGACGGGATAGCTCCGTGACGTGACGAAAGGGAAAATGCGGTGAAAAGTGGCCACAGAGAAGAAGAAAAGACGATCCAAAAATGTGAAAAGTATGCCAAGCTGGATCAAGGTAATACAAACGGCAGAAGTGAACGGCGTTGCCGGGCACTTTTCAAAAGCGCTCCGGCACACCTCAGCATGCCCCCAAGCCTAAACACCCAAGGAATCGAAAATGACGTGAAGTCGTACAGGCAGCTTAGAGCATGCCAAATCGTTCCTCTTCCATTCTCTTCACGATATCTCTATCGCGAGCAGTGCGAGGATCAGCATCGATACCCAGAATCGACGAGATGCTCGTCTTGTCCTGCACCTTGCGCATGATTTGCGTAGCATCGCGCTCCACGTTTCCGGGGCTCGATATGGGCGTGATGGGCGTGATGACGGGCTGGTTGCCCCATGGCGCCATCTTCCAAGCTTGTTCAAGCACCGTTGGGGACGCGTTGAGTCCGTACTCAGAGGCAATAGCGGTCCAAAAGGTTGCGCGATGCGAATAGTAGATGGCGTTGAGGCGTCCCATGTCGACAACGGCAGGCGTCGAGGGGAGGGACTGGTGGGTCGATGGGGGAGGAGTACCCGAGCAGTCGAGGCGCAGGGGAGGGGTGGTGCGGTGCTGTGTGGGACGGTGGAATGGAGGAGGGTGAGAGACGTGAGAGACGTGAGAGACGTGCGAGTTCGTAATCGGGGAGGCGTAGACCTGGGACGAAGGAGGGGGAGGGGGGGCACCCAAGGTCGTCGGTTTCGGTAGGATAGCGGGAAGTCGAGCTGCTTCCTCGGCAGTCACAATGCTGGGAAGCTGAAAGCCGGTACTGTTGCTCGGTGTCGGGGGAGCGTAACTAGGTGCATTGATTTGAGGTGACTGAGATCGAGAAATGCAATCGCGAGTTGGGCTAGGTACGTGAGGCGGCATGGAAGGTGAGAATTCGTGGGACGTGCCGGACGAGCATGAAGCCGCACGTTTACGTCGGTTGTTGCCGTGAGATAACTGATGATAATGAAGACGGCATGCCAACTCCGTCTTCTTGAGATGAGCTGCGATGTACTTGTAAGGCATCTTTTGAAGACGAGTCTGGAGGAGATATGATTCCTGTTTCGGGTTAGTCAAAGAATCATCTTGTACGAGATTCCGGCCCATCTCACCTCCTCCTCGCTCCAGGCGCGGCCGCCGCCGGTTGAGAATGATTTGCATTTCTTGTTTACGGCATACTCATGATGGCGATCCATGGCGTCTCTGGTCGGGGTAAAAGCTACTGAAGCCTGAGTAGTCTGTGGATAAGACATTCGCAGAAGTCTGATCGTCGCTGACGAGCTGTAGAATATAAAGAGCGAAGTGAAGATTCGGGTTTCTTAAAAGTCCAACGCAAGACAAGCTGAAGGTGATGATCTGATCGTCGTCGACAGGTATGCAAATATCGTTCTGGGGGTTAACCAGTGAGGCGACTCGAAAAGTGACTCCGTTCAGCGGCAGTTGATACAGGTAACTCTGAATTGGGGTGAAGAAGCGGAAAAGACCGTGAGTCTCTATCTAAGAGAGACTAAGAGGGGAAGAGGGGGGGGAAGAAGGAGAAGAAAGAGCGACCGTTGTTTTCAAACGTTGCTTAAAGATGGGTGTAGAATGGATGTGTTGGAACGAGTGTCAGCAGCCAAGCCAGTTGGTTCAATGTAAACGAGCGTCGATGAACTAGCTGCGAAGAAATTCAAGCGGAAGCCGGGGGGAAAGCCCAAGGGGAAAGGAAAGAAGAGAAGAGAAGAGAAGACGCAACAGCGCACTTCTTTGAAACCGTCAATTGAATCGGAGAGGTTGAAGGATTGACATCCAGGTGAAGAAGAAGAGAAGAGGAAAAGAAGGAAGGGAGGACTAAACAAGTGAGGAGGGGCAACCAACTATATTACATGGTTAGTGCCCTGTACGGAGCGCAGGGAGAAGTCAATATGGATGGAGTACGGATAGAGTAGCGAAATGTGAGCGAGCCTACACCCGCAAATTGCTATCCGTAACGGACGCGGCGGTGATGATGGTCGGAGGTTCGACAGCCAGGACCGGGCTGCAACAAGGGCCCTGGTCGTTCGAGAGGTTCCAGGCCATCCCACGACAACACCACCGCAGCACCCCGGACAGGACAGCGCGAGATGGGATGAAATAGGGCAGGACAGGGTTGGGTCCCAGATCAAAACCAAACGTGCAACAAGTTTGCTGCCATCCATCCATCCATCCATCCATCCATCCATCCATCCCACCACACTCGTCGCTGCCCAGTGTTTGTTTATCGCGCTTGTTGGCTGTTTATTGCTTATGCTCTGACTGCCGCCGCAGATTGTTAGGCATCGATCACTGCTTGTCCTGCGTCTCTCATGAAGGATGAAGAAGGGTGGGGGTTTTCTCTGGATGCCCTCTCTTACGACGCTCACTCCCCCAAGACTCACACTAACCATTGTTCTTGCTCAACCGAACACGGCAAATCAGAAATGACAAAAGTCGAGTGAGGAGTGACTGGTCCGGAGCGGCCACCGTTGTAGAGACGGTATGCCGACGTTTGATGACCAGAACTCTCCCCCGAGAACAGCTTCATCACCGACGACAAGCTGTCAGGATAGGTACATGGAGCGGGCAGCCACCAGCATCCGAGGGACAAGCGAAACGGCCAGAGGTCCACCAAGGTCAGCGCCGTCTGATCCTTTTGGCGAAGCTTACTACTGTAGGCTGGTTTTGGCAGACGCGGCCACCCCCTGGAGATCCAGGAACAGGTACGGGCAAGCCTATAATAAGAGGCTTGCGGTACGGAGTAAGGTCGCGGGCACATCGGGAATCCTTGAGAAGGAAGCGGTTGCCACCGTCGTGGTGTCGCCTCAATCTAAGCTTGGTCCGCGCGGATTGGGCCTGGCGCCATCATACCCTGATGCAAGGCCCCCAGAACCCACTCAAGGGCCACCGGTCGATGAGGCCGGTACGTTTACCTGGCTTGGCATCCGATCTTGAGATTATATCAGAGAGGACGTATCGTTTTGCTCTGTCAAATCCTGGTGGAGCCTCGTCCACACCCATTCAGGTACAGGTACGTCTGTCCCTCGCCTGGCAAAGCGGGGGGGGTTGCACCAACATCAGCTTCAGGTGCTCCCGGCGAGTACGCGCTTGTTGCTCAATCAGGGTGTTGATTGGTCCGCATCCCTGGCTCCCGTTGTTCATCATCCGCAAAACTCTGGCTCTGGCTCCAGAACCGTATCATACTTGGACTAGTTACCGCAAAGCTCTGTTTAGCGCCGCCATGTCGCTGTCGTCCTGAGGCCCGTGAGCTTCCTGGTCTTCATGTATCATAGTCCGGGCACTAATCTCTCACAAGACTTAAAGGGACTCAGGACACGCCTACTAATACCCCATTGTTTGGTTTGGAGTTTTTACATGATCCATCGAAACGGCGGCTCGATCCTTTGGCGATGGTCCTTGCGCCCCCGGATCCTGGTCAGGGTCTCATCGTTGATAGGTGGGCGTTTAATCTGCCGTTCATCCGAAGACGCGTTTCTGTTCGAGATCACATACACGATGCTCATCCTCGATCAAGAACCATACATACAGTACGGCGGAGAGATGCACATGCTCGTCTCTGCTTTACACCGTTGGAGAAACGAATCGTCCCCCCTCGCTAGGCCAAGGCCCACCCAAGACGCGACAACGAAACTTTTGTTCGGGCCAGGTCGGCCGGGGTTGGGGAGCTGTGAAACAGCTAAGGCACTGGCGTAATTTCGCATCAGTACGTCCGTATCAGGGTTGATTCAGGGTTGACTAGAGGTGCACGATGCCCTGATCAGAGCCGTGGCGCACGCTGATTGACGGGACATTTGATATTATCCAGGCAAGCCACTTCGAAATCGCAGCACGTGTTACTTGCCTATCGTGATGACTTTCCTATTTGTTTTGTTTTGGTGTATAGGCTGTCCAAGACAGGTCTGAGTCAGAGTTAGGTAGGTTTCGACAATCAGCGACTCTACAAGACGGCCAAACAGTGTCTCCGTGAACCCCGGGTGGAGGGCATGCAAATCGACCGCGGTTCGCAGATCACGGATCCAGGAACCTAGATTCTCGGATCATCAATGCGCACACTAGCTGATCTGCAAACTGCTTGCTCGTCTCTGCTGTCTAATGCTCAGGTGAGGTTACCGAGAGAAGGCGCCGGCATACCAGATTACGACAACGTTCCGTTTTCTCAGGGTAAGCGAGAGTGCCAGAAGGATCTTCCTCTGTACAGGAAACCTGGATTTGAGGGGGTTATGTACGAGTGACACTGCAAGCCGTTCGGGAACCCATGACTTGCGAAGGCGAGCGGTTTCAGAACGTGATAGCCAATATATTAAACATCGAGCTTGGATCCATTAAACGACTTGTTTTTATCGAAGCGAAACATGTATGGGTCGATGTTGAATGCCTGTGGTGGGCTTCTGGCTTAAGCTCCTGATCTGTTGACTTGTACTCTCCGGATAAACGAGTGAGTCCACGTAAGTTCAGAAGAAAGAGACCCCCCTTATGACTCGGAGTAGTAGCAATGGCTGGGTTTTCCATGCTGGCGTGGCTGGAAGTTTTAGTTCAGACTATGCGTTTGCAGGGACTTGCTTGGTTCACCCGTAGCTGAAATCTAATTATTACAATTAATAAGTCCGGTTTTGAATAAATAGCAAAGCCGCCTTCGGAGATTAAAGCGCATTACGTACTACTTGCGCCCACCATGAAACCATTATGGTAGGGCGCACAGGCATTCAATTCTGCTGGTAAGATGGTTTGGTGCTTGAGTGTAGCTTTCGAGTAAATGATTTGCGAACATCCTCTGTTGCCAGAAATCGGGAAGTTTCAGAATCGCAGAACCATCCCCAGAAGCCATCCATATACTGGCTTCACATTCACTTGCGCTAACTCGCATTTCTCCAAGAGGAATGAGTCGATTGCTGTGAATGGTTCTCCAAAAGCTGGGCTTGTTTGTAACTGATGGTAGTGCATCAAGCCATTGGGAGGCTACCCTGGAGGTTTGTGGTTGTAATAATAATATCAAAATCCGTCTGGGCGGCGGGAAGCGGAATAGCAGGCGATGCAGAGTGAAGTTGATGGAAGTGGGTAGGAATTGAGTCCAGTAGCCTAGCAAATGGGAAAGATAAAAATCGGAAACATAGTAGGTGGTGAAATGTATGATTTGATGGAAAGGGTTGTCCTGTCGCGTACAGGTTAGTAACCCTACTGTTCGCATGTCGAGGGGTCACAAGTTGATAACCAGGTTTGATGATTCCAACACAAACAGTCAGGCATACAGCATCGATTTGACGAACGATGGTGCCGGTTGATTAACATGACGGAAACGTCATCCAGCGACCACACCAGAGAATCTATCACTGCGAAACGCGACTTTGCAGGTACACAAGCCAGATGTCACGATCTTAGCTCTAGCGAGTCCAGTCCGCCGGGTACCGATGTGTACTGTACCTTGGTGTGGAGCATTTGGCACAACCGAGCATGCGGCTCTGCTGGCGCCCCATTCTGGTGGTGCTGGTACCTGATCGCTATCGATTTACCCATCGAAGACTGGCAATTCGAGAAACGACTGACTAGCCGATGAAAGGTTCGGGGCTTAGACGACGACCGATATGGTGTAATAAGCGACGATTGCATTATGTGGAAAGCAAGGAGCGGGGGCGAGTTCAGTAAGGAGGGGAACGGCAGGTTCTTCATTGTCAGTCGTGGTTGAAGACGCTTAAGTCGGTTCTGCGAATGAGTACGAGGGATGAAATAGTTGATGTATGAGTGAACAGACTGATCTGAGTGAGCTATGTAAAGCTATCTAGACTAACTAGTAGCTAGAAATGTCATCTCAACGTCTAACTAGAAGAAACCGTGATAAGTCTCAGATCTGGATATAGTAAGCAGGGCAGGTTACAGCATTCACGTGCCTCAAGATGTGCCCAAGCGCGAAAGTTGCAGGTACGAAACGGTCTGCCACGGTGACCACGGTCAAGACATCACGCACTTGCGCGAAGCGAACGTGGAGAGCAGTGATCTTCTCAAGAGAACGCCGCAGTTCATAGAGTCTCAATCTGTGTTTTTGTTGCTTTGGTCACTCTGTACTGATCTAAAACGGCAACGAATTGTCTAAGAAAGGCAGCGCCGAGGCTTAAGCTGCTGGCCGTAATCCACTCCCGATCGCCAAGTACAGGATTAAAGAATCTGCGATCACTCAACGCTCGCTTCGTATAATCTGCTCTGATAACTACTAGTACACAACGGATGTGTTAGACCAAAAGCTACTGGGAAGTTTGATGGTGTTTTATGAATGTAGGTACTACTCTAGTCTGGTATTTAGGACATATGATGGACTTGATCAACGGGCTGGGCTGGTCAGGTGCAATACACGTACCGTCAAGTACGGTACTTTACCGTCCAAGCGCGAATGTCGTAGTAGATTGGCTCGTGCACGAAGACCCCGCTTACGAGATTTGGCTTACTGGCACTGTAACCGGCAGCTGATTTTGCTAAGAACGTACTGTTTGTACTCGCACTACAGACTGTTTAAGCCCACTTTTACAAACCAGTCACGACCCGCTCCCACCAAGGGTCAAGTACTCAGCAAGCCTTCTGTCGCGCCGTGCCCAAAACCTCTCTCCCCCATTTCTCCCCCCTTCACAAGAAAAAGGGCAACCCGTCCAAAACATCGATCCCAGGTTCTGCCAAAGTTACTTCATCTCGAAGTACCTTTCATCCATCTTTTCTAGGGACTTCGACTCACATCCTACCCGTTATCTTCGACACGGGGTTGTTTTTTTGGGTCCCAGGTATACATCTCCAACAACCGTGTGTATCCTCTACATCCGCCCATCCGCCCATCTGTTTACAGCAGCCAGCAGCATCAGACTGCCAACAACACCACGTTACTCTGTGATCTCACGTCTGCTCTCGTTGTAACCTGAGCGCCAGCGCAAACGCCTAAGCCAGCCTCACCTAGCCTGCACAGCCCAGCTCACTTTGCTCACCCCAATCCATTCCACCTTGGTCATTCTTTCACTGCGCTCGAATCAACCGTACAGCGCGTTTCCGAAGCAGTGACCTCACGCTTCTTTCGCGTTCCGTATCACGGTATCCGCCTACCAACGATTCCTCCACCACCAACGGTACGAGAGTACCTTTGTCTTTGCTAAGCTTCACCGAGTAAGTGCCTATTATTTCATTGTCGCTTCCATCATTTGAACATAGCATCACAACCTACTTTCGACAACCCGTGATGGGTTTATCTACTTTTATTTTTTCCTTCGTTTATTTCCCCTCTTTGGTGCTCTAGTTGATCCCACATCAAATTCTTCAGCCAAGTCCAGTCCCAGCCTCCAACCAGGCTTCCCTGTTGTCCAATCCCTCGACCCTTTCCTCTTCATAACCCTTTACGCACATGCGTTTTGCTTATCCGCATAACACCTTTATCGTCTCCTGCCGGTCGCTGCCAACAGCAGCATGACAAAACGTCGTGTACACTCGCGATAGCCACTCATGAACCTTTCTACATCTATTTCGATGTCGTACCATTTTACCTGCTTTGCTGCGTTTCCTTATCTAGTGGACCAATTTTACCCTGCGTCATCCCCTTCCCACAGCGTGTTCCGCAGAATACCATGACTGTCGGCGCATTTCAAGCCTCTTCGCCGTCACACTATCCCGCATCCTACTGCTAGCTGCTAGAGCTAAGCCCCCTGTCTCCCCACAGACCCTCAAATATCCAAGACATACGCGTGCCTTCAGGTCGAGGTTGTATATCTAACTTGTCACAAGCACTCTCAGTCTGGGAGCGTATCACTTTTTTTAGTGATTGCCGAACGTCCTCAGACGTCGCGTGTCTCTTTCAGTACATATCCTGATCTCGGGTTATTTCAATCGTAAGTGTTCTGTCTTTCATGTTTCCTCGGGCCTCGTCGAGTTGCTCCCGCGTAATCGGTCACACTTTGCGCGTCGCGCTTTTATCGCGTTTTCACATCATCCTTAACCGTGGCCATGCTTGTCGTCGAACCAACTACAGCCTTCGCCCTCAGCCTCTCGTCGTCGCTCTTTGCTCGTGCAGGCAGCTGCTTCCCTCTTTCTTTGCGTCTTACCGTTTGGGTACCTGTCGCGATACCCAGTGTTACCTTCCCGGCCCTGGTCGCATTGGCGACTCGAAGCTCGCCTCCAGTACTGCAGACCCACGTCCGCCAGCAGCCAGCTTAGACCTCGGTAGCAATTGACCCTGAGTCGGTATGATAGCTTCGACTACGGATATGCCGTGGCTTCGTTATCCTTTGCCAGCGGTTCCTGCTCTTTACTTGATGCCGTGGAAGAACCTGCCGCTAACACTATTTTCTCGTTTCTAGAACATGCAGCAGTGGCAGGTTGGCCCCGTGCCGGAGTACGTCTACTCCAACTCAACCCACCAGCCGAATGAGATGCAGTGAGTTTCTCTTACTTTTCAATTCCTTGTACTTCTCCTGGGCTTCCTCAGGCCATCAAGTCTTTACACACGGTTCTCGATATTGTACCTCAATGTTACCTGCGCCACAAGTTCCCCACGTAGTGCCTAACCCCGAGACGTTGTATCACCGGTTAGCAAATATCTATTTTACATGGGCTGGTCCACTTCGGGCAGGTGGGCGGGCAGGTGAGCAGGCAGGCAGGCAGGTTGGAATTGGGTCCTTTGCTACAGGATCTTAATTCTGGACCTTCAATGACTGCCCACACTATTTGTCTTGGTTTATACACCACAGTTTGCTGACCAGCGAGTCTTGATAGTCAATCTCATCCTTACCAGCAAGCCGATATGACACGTCGCAACGATCGTATAGACTTCCCATATGGTGCCCCGCAACCCAACATGGCGCCGCAGCAGCAACAGCAGCAGGCGCAGCAACAACAGCAGCAGGCGCAACACCATCCTACGCCTGTTCAGCCTCCCATGAGCGTTTCCCAGCCGCCCCCAAATGGAGCTCCGTCCCAACAACAGGTTCCTGCGCCGACACCTGCCCGCCAGCGGAAGCGTCCCGCCCCAGGTGCGGCTGCCCCTCCGCCCGTTACCTCGGCCGCACCTACTCCCGTTCCCGTCACTCCCTCTCAAATCCAGCCTCCGGCTCCCGCACTTTCTACACCTACAGTACCCCAAGCAGCTCCTCTCCCCCCTCCCCAAGTACCCACGGAAGATGCGAATGCGACCTCGCTGGCACCCCCACCTGCCAAGAAGAGCAGGACAAATACACCTTGGACTCCTCAAGAAGAGTTGCGACTCAAGCAGATGCGTGACGCTGGCAACAGTTGGGCAGAAATTGCCAAGGTAAGCTAAGGAAGCGAAACTAGGTAATTCATAAGCTAATCGTGTGCACAGACTTTCCCTACCCGAACCGAAGGATCAGTCAAGAAGCACTGGTATAAGGTGCGTTGACTCGTAGAGATTGGGTATGCTGCGATTGGCAAGCTAATACGTTGTCCAGGACATGCACTATGCCGAGTTTGCTGAAGATGAGGTAACCACAACCTGCTATGATTGTACAGACTTGACGCTGATTCTGACGGCCTGTTACAGAGCCAAGCGCTTATGAATGCGATTAAGGAGTACGAGAACAATAAGTGGAAGGTAATTGGGCAGAAAGTCGGCAAGCCGGCCAAGGTATGTGTACCCCTTCAGGTTTACGATGTGGGGGCAAAAGTACTCACATCTTCCGCAGGCCTGCGAGCAATACGCCAAAGAGCATTTCCCGGGTATAGTCACGAAGATCGGCCGCTATTAGTGGCACCTGTTGATGTTTATCAACTAACTCACCGACAGAACTCTTTGCCAACTCAAAGGCAAGGTAGGCATAGCTTGAAGCTGTGACTAATCCGGGCAAGGCTCGTGATGTCCCCAACATCACTGTTGGAATTGAGTTGACTGCGTCTGAGAAGATGGAACGTATCTAAGGGATACTTGGAGATCATTCCCACGATGTAGACCTGTCACGGGTTGAACAAGCATCAAAGCAATAAAAAAACATGGGAAAAGGATAAGGCTTTTGGCGTTTGTTATTTCTACAATTACCCACGAAGTCGGTTAATTTTCTGTTCCTTCTCCGTCGGTGGAGATGATTCTCTACGTTATATGTTGCGATTGGTTTCTCTTGGCGATGGCGAGACTCATCACGGGGTTTCAGATCAAGATAGAGGAAGGACAATCATTACGCGTATTTGGTATGTTTACGGTGGGTACTGGAATGCCTTCGCATGCAGGGTTCGAATGGCTCGGATGAGGATTCAGAGAGAAGTCAGCGGGAGCAACAGATGTGATTGAGAGTATTTACAAAGGTTGTTCTGTTGATTAATGGAATCGCAAGTCGTTTGCTCCGTTCAGCTGTGTGTACCAGGATGGAGCGGTAACTGACGGTCACGAACTGAGATGTGATACTGCTTGGCGGGCTCTAGGGTCATCTTCTGATCCTGAAGCATTGATGGGGAAATCTACTCGTCTTGCTTTAGGTTCGATCATCCATAGCTAAGAAAATCATGGACGCCTTCTTTCTTACATCGGGGCGTTGCGTGCCTCTCCGGTTTTCTCGATTTCAGTATTACCATTTTGAGCAGGTGGCTTCGGACCGTTTCATCGAATGGATGTGTACTGACTGTATACGGATACATGGAGACGCATCTTTCTCTGGTGGAGAATGGCCCACACCATCTGCCGGCCACAGTATGTCAAGCCTGTTCCGACTGAATCTTTGAGCGCACCGAGTTACACAGCAGTTTTTGAGATATTGTGCATGTTAGACTACAGTAGTACATACCGTATTTGGTCTAAGTAGAGGGGAGGAACTGAATGGAGAGTGGAGGGCGGTCGAGAGCATTCACCGTGTTTGTAAGAGTCTCTCGTACTAATCTGTAGCCGTGCAGCATCTGTGTGGTCGGTGATAAACTGAGGGTTGGTCCTTGGGCTTGGCTGAGGGTTGCTTCACTTTTATGGAAAATGTTGAACCGAAGCTTGTGGTTTCAAATTGATATATATCTTCAATTGATTAAATTGATTGAATTATTCAGTTGATTGAGCTCTGTTCTTCTCTTGACCTGTGTTGAACCAGAGATATTATGTAATGATATGAAGGGCATTTTGACCAATCGAAGCTCAGATAGATGGAAGGAAAGTCATCTAACCAGAATATATTATAAATAGGAATAGCATAAGATTAAATACCTAAAATAAGGGGAAGTAGATTAAGAAAAGAATAGAGATCAATTAACTAAACAATTTAAT
>QUZF01000129.1:0-28310 GCA_003693555.1 Coccinonectria pachysandricola
GGGGGGTGTGGGGAGAAAGTCAAATGCCTCGAGTTGCTGGAATTACGAGGGCAGACGTCGAATATTTGTCTAGCGCGCTAACCAGGTTTAGGGATGATAGAACGTTAGACTAGATAGAACCTGGTCAGGGCTAGTCTCGTTGGATTTTCAGCTTTTGATGATCTTTTGAAAAGGTGAGTGAGATGGAGACATCGGGCTCATGTCAGTTTGAACGAGCTTGCCTCGGCGTCTCTCTTTACACACTGCACCATGATGGCATTCACGGAAAGCACCCACGCTGACGCTTCTAGAACTGAACTATCATGGAACCCCTCCTCTTTCTCGGATCCTTCTGCCAGTCCCAGTACAGCCGCGTCATCTTGGAAATTCCCAAAGAAAACCCGATTCTCCGCATCCCCACCCCCGGACCTCCGCGTTTTCCCAACCACACTTCCCCGCAACTCGGGCTCTTAGCTTGGAGATCATCTCGTGATAGCTACCTTGAGCTCTCCCACTCTCCGTCATTCACGAAAACCTTGTATTTTACATGTCGTCAATCGGTCCGACCTGCTCGAGGGGGTCAACTGACGTGTGCGGAATATCTGCCGCTGAGCATGACAAAGGACACGACCTCATACAGATTCCAGAAGATAAAAACGTGACCATGGCCGGTGATGCTGTACTGAAGACATGTTGGATGAAGTGCTCAGAGCAAGTAGCCTCCCTCCTCGTTGAACCGTTCTCCTAGCTGCACATTATGGCTGCCTTCAAAGCCCTCACTCAGCTGTCTCTGGTGTCTGCCGTGGTGGCGCAACAGGTGTTTCTGGAGACCGATGGCCCTACGCCTCGTCCTCAATGCAAGGCGACCAAGACCGCAAAGGAGCCCCAGTACTCGTTTACGCCATTCAGCTATACTCAGACGGATACCGTGAGATATGCAACCTCCATACCATCTCCTACCGCGACGACCACCTACGCGGCTCCCCCGGAATCCCTAACGACCCTCGTTGAGTCGTTGTCCTTCACAACTTGGGGGAAGTGGGATCCCAACGCGACCACTTCAGCCAGCGATGCGGACGACCCATACGGTCAAGCTGCTTGGACAGCTCTCTGGGAGTTTGCGAACCCTCCCAACTTCACCGAGTCGGCCGTCTACAGCACCACCGTCTCCCCGACCCCGATCCCCAGCACCGAGCTCGTCCTGCCACCGCGGGATTACTTTGGGCCCCAAGACTGCTACAACTTCCCCGAGGGTTTCGCTTTCGGCGTCTCCAGCTCGGCGAGCCAGGTCGAGGGCGCCACGGCGGATGAGGGCAAGGCCCCTTCGCTCATGGACATCTTCATCAGAGATGATCGCCCCAAGGACTACGTGACCAACGAGCACTACTACTACTACAAGCAAGACATCGAGCGCGTTGCGGCCATGGGCGCGAAGCACTACTCGTTCAGCATTGCCTGGACGAGGATCCTGCCCTTTGCCCTACCCGGGACGCCGGTGAATCAGCAGGGCATCGATCACTACAACGATGTCATCAACTTCATCCTCGAAAAGGGCATGACTCCAGAGGTCACGCTGATTCACTTCGATACGCCGCTCCAGTTCTACGGAAGCAACCTCACCACGGCTGCCGACCGACCTGAGATTGGCTACAACAACGGCGGGTACCAGAACGAGACGTTCGTGGATGCCTTTGTCAACTACGCAAAGATTGTCATGACGCACTACGCCGACCGCGTCCCGACCTGGTTCACCTTCAACGAGCCGCTCCTCTACTCGTACAACGCCCTGTCCATCGACCACGTCGTCAAGGCTCACGCGCAGGTGTACCACTTCTACAAGGAAGACCTCGACGGCAGGGGCAAGATCTCGATCAAGTTCAACAACAACTTCGGCGTGCCCCGCGACCCCAAGAGCGAGGCAGACCTCTACGCGGCGAACCACTTCAACACGATCCAGCTGGGACCCTTCTGCAACCCCATCTTCCTGGGCCAGGACTACCCGGACTCGTTCAAGCAGACGTTCCAGGACTACGTGCCTCTCTCGCGGGAGGACCTGGACTACATCGGCGGCACGGCCGACTTCATCGGCGTGGATCCCTACACCGCGACCGTTATCGCGCCCCCTGTTCCCGATAGCCTGGACAGTGTTCTGGAATGCGCTAGCAACGCGTCCTCGACGTTCCGGCCGTACTGCGTCAACCAGACGCAGGCGAACGTGTACGGGTGGAATATCGGTTACAGATCCCAGTCGTACGTGTACATCACGCCGACGTACCTGAGGAGCTACCTGAACTATCTGTACAACACCTGGAAGCACCCGGTGGCCATCACCGAGTTTGGATTCCCCGTCTTCGACGAGACGAAGAAGGATCTTCCTGATCAGCTGTTCGACACGCCTCGGAGCATCTACTACTTGAGTTTCATGTCCGAGGTGCTGAAGAGCATCTGGGAGGACGGCGTCGAGGTGATCGGAGCGTATGCTTGGACCGGTGTCGACAACTGGGAGTTTGTAAGTTCACCACCCCTTGGCCGTGCATCCCCAGACGGTATGAGTCGCATGCAACGACGACACGATGTCTTGATTGAGAGGCAGACGGCTAACGTATTCCCTCTTTCTACAGGGCGATGGAGCATCCAACTTTGGCATCCAGGCCATCAATCGCACGACGCAGCAGAGGTACTACAAGAAGAGTTTCTTTGACCTCGTGGACTTTGTCAAGGCCAGGGGAGTGGAATAAGGTTAATTCCCCCCCCCCCCCCTTTCCCGTTGAGTTCCTCAAGCCTTAGCTCGGTGCTCGCGTGCGTCTGCAACCAGGATGGATGCGAGACGGTCAAACGGGCCTTCTGGTTATGGTTTGAGGCTCGGAGACGGACGATGCAAGCAAGCTCAGCGCACCCTCTAGAGACCAATGGGGGAAAAGATTGACTGCACTAGACTAGTGGGAATCAGGGTGAAGGGATGCAGAGGCGTGCGCTACCGAGCTGGGCTAGTTTGACTCGGGAAGGGAGGGACGCTGCGTAGTAACCAGCTGTTGATAGTTAGTTGACACGGCATTGTGCCATTCAGGTGTATCGACCTCGGGTGATGCTGACATGATCAAAGAAACTGGCTACGATGTAGGACTTCGAGTAAGACGAACGCTGTGCTGATGGTACGATGAGTCTCTGCTGAGTCGTGTTGGGGATCACTGCTCCATCGATAGATATCCGGTGGTCTGTTTCTTCTTCTTCTTCTTCCTCCCTGTCCTGCCTGTGCATGCATGATTTGACGTTGTACTCCGTATGTATGTACTGTATGTATGTACCATGCAAATTGGGTGTCGACAGAGAGAGAGAGAGAGAGAGAGAGAGAGAGAGCCGACGGCGACCTCCGACCGTTGTCGATCTCTCCGAGACGGCCATCCGCTTCTGTTTTCACGGGGGAAGCTGGGGATGTCGGAGCCTAAACAGGGAACCCCACCAGCTCGAGTCGGGGGCATTCAGGATATGATGGAGCATGGTCCTAGCCGAACGAGCCATTTAAGAGTTTTCCATTGATAAACGCGCCAAGAAGAGGCCAAGAACACCAGCAATTAGACGATGTACCGTACTGCAGTAAGAGAAGAAGTGCGTTGAGGGTGAGGATGAGGATCTTCTTTCCCACAGACACTACAGTAGACTTGAGAAGATACGCACAAACCCACTAGCAATCCGTGTCTGTGTCTGATAAGAGGTGGGGAGGGAAGAAACAGACCGGGATCATGCAATGCCAAGATCTGGAAAGCCGCCTATCAATTTCCCCGTAGAGAGGCCTTGTTGCAAGGACCCTACGCTAGAAGAGAAGTGGTTCCTCGAGTTAACTTGATGGAGAAAGCTGGGGGGAGACGGAGCATCGAGAGACGGAGCACCGAGAGACGGAGCCGGGGATGGAGAGATGACCTTCCCGATGAGAGATAGCGGCGGTGCTTGGCGGAGAGGGGGGGCGTCTCGTCGGATCCAGTTTACCTTACCATGAGAAGCTTATCTCCTGCCGCGGGTGCTTGGCGGACAGACAGGCAGACAGGGTCTACTCTGCTGTAGTGCTGGTACTCTGGTACTGGTTGGTGGTCGAGTTTGTTGTACGTACGAGGCGCATGTCACTAGTATGCGTACGGGTAGGCCAGGGCCGATGTGAGGGTATGCCTTACGCCACGGAGGTAGATAGGTCTAGATACTACGTAACAGCACTGCAGTACTGTAGCAGTAGTTTGGCTGTTTGTCGGTGCTGTACTGTGCTGTACTTGTGCGTGCTGCGTGAGGAGAGGGAGGAGGAGGAGGAGGAGCTTCTGATCGCCGCCCGAGACAGCGAGGCTGACAAGACGGAGGAGGAAGAGTAAGATGGATGGAATGCGGTACCTTGGCTAGGCTACGCCCGATTCACGGGAGGGCGCATCTCGTCTCATCCTGTGTGTCATAGAAAGGGTGCATNNCTCTACTCTACTCTAGCCTAGCCATCTCTATCTAACAGCTTCTTATCGCAAGTTCCACGTCGTACCCATAATTTAAGCAAACCTTTTTACGCAAAGAATGTTGGAAACGTGGACTCGACCAAGACCAAGACCAAGGCCAAGACCAGGTTTGCGACGACCGCCTTGCTGATCGGTGGCAACCCAGCAGCAACCCCTGCTCGCCCCGGGGTAAGGGTACCAGGTACATGCAGACTTGTTCCTCCTCCCCCTCCTCCTCCTCCTCCTCCTCCTCCTCCCAGGCCAGGCTCACCATCCTCATCCTGCTCGCTCGGCACATCCTGCACATGTAACTGTGCTGCATGTATGCGTGCCTTGCAAGGGAGGGAGTTCTCTCTACTGTACTCTAGATAGACTAGTAGCTGGGTGCTGACTGTAGAGACTGCAGCACTGCCTCCGCCCGAGTACAGAGGAGGGCAGACTTGGGCGTATGCAAGGATGTCTCTCGCGTGGTCTACCTACTCGGCCACTACCCAAGGCTGTCTCCGGCTAGATTAGAGATCAGTCTAGGCTACTCTAGACCAAGGACGGTGCGTGAAGTATATCTAAAACGTAAAACAAACCACGGGGAGGTAGTCGGTGCATCTGCCGTATAAGTGGAGCGCAGCGCGAGGAGGAGGAGGGGAAGAAGAAAGGAAAGGAAGAAGGTAAGGAAGAAGGAGAGAAAAGAAACCAGCCGAGCCTCGAGCTGCCCCTTGCGGCTTAATGGCCAAGGGCAGGGAGGGAAGGATTATGCCTTGGCGAGAGCGATGGGTGAGAAGAGAGTGCAACGTTGACACACGCGCACACACATACATACGGCAAAGTATACACACCCCGGCGAGCACACACGTGCACACAAGCATACATGCATCCGTCGTACGTAGACGTTGTACTTCCGTAATCTGTACACGGGGCGAATTCTCGGAAAGATCTGCAGGTTCGTGAGTGGAATGTGGAGGTTAGAGCCAGCAAGCACCCTGCCCTGCTATCATGGCACAGCACTTGCGTTGGATACATTGTTTCTATCAGCATCTGGGTGTAGTAGCAGTAGTATAAAAAGGCTCGCCAATCCCCCTCCGATCCCTCCATCTTGGACCCTCTGCTCTCTCCCTCTCCCTCCTCCCCCAGAAGTATCCTGTCTCAGATACTCCCTCCCTCCCTCCCCCTCCTACACCGTAGAGAGAACCTCGAGAGCTCCAACGCACGCCAGAGGACCACCGTCCCCGTCACCATGGTCGGCGTCATGAAGCACCGCGCGTCCTCGGACGATCCAGAGAAGACGGACCTCGGGTACGATGCCTCGGCCGTCCCGCCGGAGCACATCCAGGGCCTCGAGACCAGCCCGGAGACGTCCCTGCACAGAGGCCTCAAGGCTCGGCACATCACCATGATCGCCATCGGCGGTGCCATCGGAACGGGCCTCATCATCGGTACCGGAAAGGCCCTCGCCCAGGCCGGTCCCGGATCCGTCTTCATCTCGTACACGTTCATCGGCTTCATCGTCTTCCTCGTCATGGCTGCCTTGGGCGAGATGGCTGCTTGGTTGCCCATCTCGGCTGGTTTCACCGGCTATGCTTCGCGGTTCTGCGATCCCTCTCTTGGTTTCGCCCTCGGATGGACGTGAGTTTGGGATCCCCTCCCCCCCAGATCAGATCAGATTCTGAATCGAAACCATTCTTTGCTTCTTTCTTTCTTTCTTTCTTTCTTCTTCTTGCTGACAGGTCGCTCTCCGATCGATCAGATACTGGTTCAAGTACATCATCGTCACGCCCAACCAGCTGACGGCCGCCTCCCTCGTCATCCAGTACTGGCTCTCGCGCGACAAGGTGAACCCGGGAGTCTTCATCGCCATCTTCCTCGTCGTCATCATCTGCATCAACTACTTCGGCATCCGCTTCTTCGGCGAGTTCGAGTTCTGGCTGTCCTCGTTCAAGGTCATCACCATCATCGGAATCATCCTGTTCTCGCTCATCATGGCCCTGGGCGGCGTCGATGGCGACCGACGAGGTTTTCGTTACTGGAAACATCCTGGGTATGTCTCCCCCCCTCGTCAGCCCACGCATTCTCTCCGTGTCTCGACGGCTAACAATCCGCAGCGCTTTTAGACCTTACATCCACGAGGACGAGAACTCCGGCAGCGGCAAGTTCTTCGGCTTCTGGTCCTGCATGGTCAACGCTACCTTCGCCTACCTCGGCACCGAGCTCGTCGGCGTCACCGTCGCCGAGGCTCAGAACCCCCGAAAGACGATCCCTCGCGCCATCCGTCTGACCTTCTACCGGATCCTCTTCTTCTACTGCCTGTCCGTCCTGCTCGTCGGCATGATCGTCAAGTACGACGATCCCAAGCTCGCCTTCGCCAACCAGCAGCAGGCCGGTGCCTCCGCCTCGCCCTTCGTCGTCGCCGCCGTCAACGCTCACGTCAACGCCCTCCCCGACATCATCAACGCCTGCATCCTCGTCTTCGTCTTCTCGGCCTCCAACTCGGATCTGTACATCGCTAGCCGCACGCTCTACGGTCTGGCTTCCAACGGCCAGGCCCCGGCCATCTTCAAGAAGACCAACAAGAACGGCGTCCCCGTCTACGCCCTCGGCTTCTCTGCCCTCTTCGCGCTCTTGGCCTTCATGAACGTCTCCGACGACTCCAAGAAGATCTTTGGCTACTTTGTCAACCTGACCACCATCTTCGGCCTCATGACCTGGATCTCCATCCTCGTCACCCACATCTACTGGTGCCGCGCCCGCAAGGCCCAGAACCTCCCCGACGAGGCGCTCCCCTACGTCGCCCCCTTCGGCATCTGGGGTTCGTACTTTGCCCTGTTCATGTGCATCATCGTCGCCCTCACCAAGAACTACGACGTCTTCGTGCACCCCAGCCAGTTCAGCAAGGAGAACTACAAGACGTTCATCACCGGCTACCTCGGCATTCCCCTCTACCTAATACTCATCTTCGGCCACAAGTTCATCATGAAGACCAAGGGTCACAAGCCCCACGAGGTCGACTTCTACACCGGCAAGGACATCATCGACCGGGAAGAGGAGGAGTTCCTCGCACACAAGGCGGCTATGCTCGAGCAGCAGGGTGGCCAGAGCCGCGGCGGTCTGATCTACAAATACGTCTTCTCTTGGCTCTTCTAAGCTGGTTGTTCCCGGTGTTCCTGTCACGTTGGAGAGTGGGCAGGGATGATGATAGAAGGAGATGGTGGTGCTTGTAACGACCTTATGTCAAGATAAAGATTTAGCGTTTTACTACAATGAGATATCACGTCAACACGCATGATGATGAAGGAGCCTCCCAAGTAGCTTACTCTCCAATCTAACTTCAGTGTGTCAGCTGTAAGTTATAAATTATAAGAATAAGTCAAGTCAATGACCTATATTTCAATTCCAATTCCGGATCCGGATCCGGAAACCCGTTAACGAGCGGCCCGGCCCCACCCGGCCCGGCGCCATCCCGCTCGCCAGGAATGTGTTAGTCGGACTTAAGGTTAACCCAACGTTATCAGGCTATCCTCAAAGTAGCTCATGGAAATGGTCTCAGTTATTTAATTCTTCAAAGGGGACAGGCGAGTTGGTGAAGAATGCTCTCGTATCCCTTCGTCTTGCTATCTAACAGCCACTATCATGCCCGACCTCCAATCTCCAAGTCCTTCCGTCCGAGATGCTACCGAGCAGACGAGTTCATACCAAGCAGTCGAATTCATACCAAGGCAGTGTACGTTAGCCTAGAAAGACCAAATCTCTTAGCTCTTGACGGCACGGCGGCTTCCGCGCTGGGGGTTGCCAGTGTTGTTGACGAGGCCGCGAACACCCCTGGTCAGGTCCTGTAGAGCGAGACGTTTTAGCACCCCTCCATCTGCAAGTCCATCCATGTTCAAGGTACTCACCTCGATGAGGTTCTCCAGAGCGTCGATGACGGTGCCGAGAAGACCGCCGACGATGGGGATGTCGCGAAGGCCATCGAGAGCGGCGAAGACGTTGTCGAGGAGATCCTCAACGGTGCTGGTAAGCTGGTTCAGGAGTCCGCCGAGCTCGCTTCCCAGAGTCTCGTCGGATTGGATGATGTCGTTGAGGCTGGAGCCCTGCTCCTCGAGATCGTCGAGCTGCTTGATGATATCCTGCTCGTCGTCAGCTCAGCTCTCTCCGGTATCACGCACCCGGGGTCGTGTGTCGTTATCTTACAGCGAGGGGACCCCTGCCGGCGACGGCATTCTGGACATCCTTGAGGGTGAGCGCGCTGGCGGGCTGCTGGAGCAGCTTGAGGGACTCGGTGAGCTTGGTGATCTGGTCCTTGACCTGGTCGGGAGACTGAGACGCGGGGATGGCGACGGCGGAGGCGAGGCCGAGGAAAGCAGTAAGGCCGAAAGCGAAACGCATCTTGACTGAGAGAAAGGCGGAGAGGGGGGGACTGTGGTAGTGGTCGAGGACTTGGAGGAGTTGGTTGGATAGGACTGTTGAGCTGATGAGGATGAGGAGAGTCGTCGATTCTACGGGAACCATCTCGACTTCTTATACTCGAGACTCATCCTCGACAACGACCCCAGAGCAACCCAACCGACAATTGAGATGATGAAATAACAAGCCTCATGTCAGTCAGGGGGATCGTCCATCATCCGCCCTGACTACCGACCAACGACACACTCGGGCCCCCGTCACGAAGCAACTCTTCCTTTCACGATATTGCCTCCCCCCCTTTAGCTGGAATGCTGCTACTTGCGTGTCATCGGCCATGATTGCGGCTTTCGGACGGGACCCAGGAATTCTACCCGCCCCCGACGCAAAAGCTTAACCCATCGTGCTCGGCTGCCACTTGCTGCTGCTGCTATTTTTGTTGTTTTACCGAGGATTGCGTACTTGGAGAGGCCATCTCATTCGTGTCTCCTCTTACTATTTCCCTGCTTCGAGCTCCGAGACCTTGCTGATCAATTCCTCGAGTCTATGCTGAGTCCTGGGAATAGATGCGACTAGGACGTCAAGGGGAAACTAGCTGTGCTTTAGTCTTGGTCTGATAACAGAGCGTAGAAGGGATCGCCAGAGTTCAGCTGAGCTACGATGAGGGATACATATCAACGCAGGATTGGGGTGAATGATATTCAGACATCTCGTGGAATTTCCTTGCATTGTACGAAGAAGACAACTAATTGCGATATTCCTAGATTCGTTCTTTCACTCCGTAGTGAGTTCGTCCCGATCACCTATCTCTCCACCAACCATACCCATTTCCATCCATCCATCCATCCATCTCCCTGCTTCGTGATCAACACGGCCTACTCAACTTTCCAATACTCGAACATCCAGACCAGACCAGACTAGACGAAGCCTACAACTTATAGAGTTGAAGCCTTGTTCCGATCTGTCAGAACATCGCCCCGCTCTACGGATATATTACCCGCCGCGTCTCCCTCGAGGTATGCGGAAATCTCGCTCATCGTCATGTCTCACACACTTGCCAGGTATACCAACTTAGGACGCACGCAACGCGCACTGCGAGTGACGCTGTCATAGCCAAGGAGCATGTGGCGCGGCTATTCTCTGCTTCCGTTTCGGCCGGTGCGGTGATGCGAATGCCACTCAGGGGGTTTGGGAGGCACCGATTAAACCAGTGCTTCCACTTGTCACATTGCTTCAGCCGTTCAAACGCAGTCCGCACGTGCGGAGGATCACGGCATCAACAGGGTGAAGTCCTGGTACCAATACCTCTTTGCCATCACGCGTTACGTAAAGTTGAGACAGGAGCATCAGGACGTGTCCTTGGTGGTGACATGCGACTATGCAAACATACACAAACACGGACACCCTCACACAATCGAAGGCTATCTCAGACACTCACATTGCATTGTGAGGAGAGACGATCAGCCATGACTCAAATTTAACTCGCTCAAGGGTTGTAAATGAAGAAACAAGAGTTGAACAAGGCTCGTCGTTACGCATGCAGACATCTCCAACTCCTTGGCAAAAAATCTAATACACGATTACAAGTAAAGTGACGACGATGAAAAAGCAAAAGAGAGAACAGCATCTTTACCGCGTCATCCAATCATCGCTATACAGTCTCTCCTTCGCATATTTCCTCCTCAGTGTCGTGATGTGCGCGCTCGCGGGAAGGGACTAAATAAGACGACCAGAAACAAGGGGGGGGGGACGTTATTCACTAGCCCATGTCACTATTTCATTAGTCCATAAACACCCTGATTAGAAGATCAGGCGGGATGGGTAAGTAACTTACAGTAGAGCAAGCTCGAGGTCACCGTGGATACGCGCCTTGAGCTCGATCTCAATCTCGAGGTTGAGATCCAGACGGAGCTTGAGAGGATCCTTGCCGTCGCTGTTCTTGCCCTTCGCAGGCTGCTGTTGCTGCTGCTGCTGCTGCATCTGTTGCTGTTGTTGCTGTTGCATCTGCTGTTGCTGCTGGCGCCGGCTTAGCTGCTTGTTCTTGTTGTCGTCTTCGTCTTCGTCTTCGTCCATCCAGTTGGGGCGGCGACGACGCTGGGCTTGCTTGGTCTTGCTGTTCTTGCCACGCTTGTTGTCTTCGGGTGCTGACTGCGGCGGAGTAGCGGGCTCATCTTCCTCGCTCTCTTCTTCGCTGCTGTCTTCCTCGGAGAGGCCGCTGTCCTCTTCGCTATCCTCCTCACTGTCGTCGTCGTCGTCGTCGTCGTCGTCGTCGTCGTCGTCGTCGTCTTGCCCCCCCTCGGCATCCTCAAACTCATCACCGCTCTCATCATCTTCCTCAGCCTTTGTGGTTTTCTTCTTATCCTCGGGCTTGGGCTTGGAAGGTTTTGTGTTCTTGGGTTCGCTCTTCTTCTTCTGAGGCTCCGGCTTCTGGTCTTCGGCTTTTGACTCTTCAGACTTTACTTGCTGCTCATCTGGCTTCTTTTGCTGCTGCTCGTCTGGTTTTGTTTGCTGGTCCTCGAGCTTTTGTTCCTCAGGCTTTGCTTGCTGCTGCTGCTCGGGCTTCTGCTTCTGCCCTTCAGAGTTCTGCTCTTCAGGCTTGGACGGAGTAGACTCCTGCTCCGGCCTGGACGGAGAATCTGAGCTACCTCGCTGCTTCTATCAACATCATTAGTCTTTACTGATCCTCCATGATCAGAGAGCAAGATGGGGATAGTGTCAAGTTTACCTCGGGTTGTGGTGAAGACATGCTGTGCGAACGTTGTGGGCTTAACCATCCAGTGTGTCAGACTTTGTCGGAATGCCTGGGTTATAGTTGTTCTGGACACTATATCAACCCCAAGCCTGTCGCAACGACTGCTTTTACGATGGTGCTAGTGACCAGGATACCGGTTGAGCCAGTAGCAATCTGACGCAATTAGCGTCATAGGAAGTCATACTTGGTGGTGAGCAGAACCGGTTTCCTACTCGACCACCACGACGGAAACAACGAAGGATCTACGAAGCACTGCGCAATACGTACAGTGGCTAGGTTGAGAATGACGGCAGAAAGGTGTGGAAGCATGACAGAGGTCCAGGCCTAGATGACGTTGGCGGCAAGCAGAAACAGGTCGCCTTATTTTAGCTGAGGTGCATGCGGTTGCAAGGATATATCGACATGGATGTGCCGATGTGGGTATGGTACTGTATGGGATGGGTCCCTCCTCCTCCACCCGATCGACGGATGATGATAACAAGGCAGTTCTAAGGTATCGCAGCGAATGATGACAATAACGCTCTCTAAAGAAGTTGTATCGTACCTCTTGATCCACAGTTTCAACATCATTCACTCATACATTCATCTAAGAAAGAGAAGAAAGAAAAAAAGCTCCGATTTACGGTTACGCTGCCATGGTTCTCGGATTACTTGTTCTCACATCTATACCGACCGTCGCGGGAGTCGGCAATGCTATCGGTGCCAAGAAACGAGAGAATGCCGCCCTTGGCAAGCAGAAGATCAAGTTTGCCATAACGGCAAAGATGAAGGTGAAGGGCAAGATGCAAGAGCTTGGGCAAGGTGTGCTTGTGAACAACAAGGTGAGCTTATACTTGTACTTTCCCTCTGTCTTCATCATCATCATCATCATCATCATCATCTTGCCTATTCTTTCCAACGAAAGAAAAGATATCCTAAAATGAGCGTGAAGAATATTAGAGAGAGAAAACTGATTAGAAAAAACCAAGCTATACCTCGATCTGCCCGATGCGCCAGTACAAGGCTTCCCTTTTGCAGGGTACTATTTCCAGTACCCCAGCGAGGAAGGGCACATGGGGATGGTGAGCATGATCTCCAAGGACCCGCCGGCTTTAGGCTGGATTTACGTCGACAAGGATACCCACGCCGTCAAGTACGGGCCCAAATCAGAAACCCTCGGTCACGTCATAGGGCCCTGGGGATGGGACGAGAGCGAGGAATATCTTACGCTCCAGGAAAACAAGGATCTCTTCGTGCTGCTTCGAGAAGAGACGGAGGAGGGGCCCAAATGGGCAGTGTATTGGGATCCAGAGGGAGAAATCTTGGAAGAAGCTTGGGGGAAGAGGTGCCGGCCTGTGGCACTTCGGCGGAATGTTGATAACGGTATGGAGAGCAGCTATGTCAGAGGTTGATTGTGTCTGTGTCTGTGCCCGTGTCCGCATCCGTTGATGCTCGGTACAAGTAAGTACTCCGTACCGGTAGTTGAACGAGACGCGTAAAGTCGAAGGTGCAGTCTGTGAAAGTGTGTTTCCCTTGTGGGTGGATCGGCATGGAGGGAGGGGCGCGGGTTCAAAGATTGACAATAGGTTGCAGATGGTTGACGAAGCCGAGAAAGACTGGGAACTAGCGGGATGCAAGGTTAACCAGGAATAACCTCAGCAATGACTTCATGGAGAGGCGAGAGGGCCCGAATCCGGTTATTGAAGAAATGCTGTAATAGAACGTACTTTGTATATGAAGCTGGCATCTAATGCATTAGGGCTGCATGCTTGATAAAAAAAAAAAGAAAAAGAACGAAAGACTCACACACATCTTGATTCATTTAAAGTCATCTCTGCGTTTAAACAATCAGCTTTTTATCATATCTCCTTGTTTGACTTACACACATCAACACATCCCGCAAAACCCATACAAACATGTCCTCAACAATGGAAAAGGACCGCGTCGATGATATCGAGTCAGAGAACACAGCATCTAGCGAAGAGCCCAAGCCCCGCAAGAGCAAGAAGACGAAGAAGGGCAAGAAGTCGAAGAAGTCATCATCCGGTCCCCTCGACACACTAGGAGGCAACGATGCTCTCGACAACACCGTCGGCGGTGTCTCCAACACGCTCGGCAACGTCGCCAACAACGCCGTGGACCAGCAGCAAGGCGGCGGCGGCGGCGGTGACAAGAGCGACACTCTTCGCCTGCGACTAGACCTGAACCTGGATATTGAAATCCAGCTTAAAGCACGCATCCACGGTGACCTAGAACTGGCACTCCTGTACGTTTTTTACTCTCCCTATCCCCCCCTCCATTCCCATCCCCCAATCTTCCAACTCTACCCTTATCCGTTGTTTCTCACATGGAAACCGCTTTTCTAGCACCGGTTAAGTTAACCTTTCTCGATAAAGGGGCTAATGAAGTCTTGTTTCAAGGAACTGAGCGCTTCCTGTTTTCGAATTATCATAATGACTCTGGGTTACTACTGCTGTTTGTTGGGCGCAAAGCGGTGTCGTTTATTTTATCTTATCTTGAATCTCCTGTACTGTACCGGCGAATCGGGCCAGGCTTGCTATAACTGTCAAGTTAGAGATCTATGAGCCGAATGAACATTAAAATAAACATCATGTTTGCATCACCCCGAAAACCTGGTTGCACTGTCTCGAAGGAGGATACTCGACGAGAATTTTTGATCCAATCAAGCTAGGACAGGCGAGCTTGAACATCATGGTCGATCTCTCCAAAAGGTAACGTAACCTTGCAGATTCTGCCCCGGGTATAAGCCCAATTCACGGCTTGGGTTTCGTGCAGTCAACCCACACGCCGCAGACGAGAAGAAAAAAAGCGCCATCCCGTAATACCATGCCGCAAAAGCACCGCAGCCATAAGCCAAGTCAATGACAGCGGTAACTGTATTCGTGACAAGTGTGGTCGGGACGGTTCGTGAGTGGCGGACGGCGGGAAAGCGGGAATGGGATCATCGGCCCAAGGTGCATGGAGACGAGAGCCAAGACTCGAAATTGCCCTGTTCTGATCCCCGGGAATCCTTGGAAAAAGCCAGGTTGAGCCGCTGTTATGTGACCAATCCCCGATTCTCCCGTGGCTACCACCTCTTCATCCACGCGTCGTCCAAAGCGAAGTCCTGTCCTAGCCACACAGTCGAAAGGGTTTGGGCCCCGCTCTTCGACACCTCGCATGCTGCTAGCGCCGCGCCGGCGCTGGGCTCTCGCCCGCACACTCTTTGCGAGTCTTGAACTGAACCGCTAATCAAAGGGAGAGGAACGTGTGGAGCTTGTGGGAACACGTTATCCGTCTCCGCCGTAGCGGTTGCGAGTTGCTGGGCCGTGACTGGTGGGCAAATATCAGAGGGTGTGTGTGTGTATGTGAGAGAGAAAGTGGGAGAAGGAGCTTGGAGCGTGGAGCTTGGAAGAGAGTTGGATAAGGCAGCCATGCTTGCACCGCCACAGCTACTGCAAGCCACCTCTCTGAGATATCCAATGTATGTCGCCTAACCTCTAGCTTCTGCCAACTTTCTCCATCGCAACCTGCTCATAAATCCTGATGTGGGAGTAAGCCTCTCTTCTCTATACCAGGTACATTGGAAGACTTGATCATTGTCATGCAAGCCACATGCGTGTTCCGGCGAAAGTCCCCGCGTTGTACAGTACATAGTGTGAGAAAGAGGCTCCGATGCAGCCACGACCTCCCTCACCCACTCCCTCCACGTTCAAGGTGGGTGGGTGTTGTGGATGAAGAGCTGACGAGACCAGGGGTCTACCGAGTTTCAGGGGCCTGGACTGAAACGGCGCGGAGGTGCTAGGTGGCGTCATTCATCCCCACATGAAGCTTGCTTTAGACGTCAGGGAACTTGGCATTCGAAGACGGCGAGAGTTGGCAGAGTGCGGGCAGAGTTGGTTAGGGTAGTGCGTGGCTGGGTTTCACTGGGCTTTCTTTGCCATCTCTCGTGGTTCTTTAGCTGACCATTGGCTGTTCTAGCACTCTTGTCCTCTGATGTCGAGTGGCTCATCGGACCAGTTTCGAGCTCCAGCCTCTGTGCCCATTGTCGACTTCTGCTCTTGCATCACCATCATCGCTTACTCAAACCGCCCCCCCCTGGCCATCCCCCAAGGTTGACAATGCCGTCGAACCCGCCCTCCCCTAATGCTGGTCCTACTGTGGGCATTGCACAAGGCCCTACGCACGCCACCTATCAAGTAGACGTGCCCATGGGAGATGCCCGCAGCAGCCGCAGCCGCAGTGCAAGTCAGCGGCGGCGGGAGATCACGCAGGAACAGCGGCAATCAGAGTCGCAGTCAGAATCGGGCTCAGAACCAGGTTCAGAAGACCATTCCGGAACAGAGACAGAAGATAGGCCAAAAAACCCAGATATCCGCATCCCCAAGATCCCTCAATTATCCTCAGAGCATCCAACTTCGGATGTCGCTGCCGGCCTCGAGGGAAAGTACGTCGATGAGTTTGGTAACATCCTGGACTGGGATGGCACCGTGCTCGGCCGTGTTGAGGGCGATCTCCCGTCCATGGTGGGGAGACCCATTGAAGAATCAGGAAACGTGCTGGACACCGAAGGAGAGGTAGTTGGTTGTGTATCCGAGAACTACATCAAGCCCGAACTCAAACCCTGGGTTGGAGGACTTAGACTCGATGATGAGGGAAACATTTACGATGAAGACGGGAAAGTGGTAGGCAAGCTCAACGACAACAGCAACAACCCAGCCGAAAACAGCTCTGGAGGTGCCGAGGAGAAGTCCACGAAGAAGAAGTCCGGCCAGAGCAGCGATGATACGCGAAAGCAACAGCAGCAGAAGGATGAGAGGCCTGCGTGGGCACCCCGGCCTCACGAAATATACCTCGATGTTAAGTCGACCTTTGATGGGGTACAAATCATCATCAAAGTCCCGACTGTGCTCAACAGAGACCCTAACGATTATTCATAATTCGTAATAATTAGCCTACTTTTTTCTGGGTCGCACAATCTCTTCCAATAAACCGAAACACCTGATGTATCATAGACACTGAAAAGTTGATGTTGGCCGTGGACTTATTGTAGGGGTTGGAAGAGTGCGTGGATCCTCTTCTCGGATCCCATTCCCAGAATCCTGGAACCTGGGAATTCGAAGAAGCTAACGGCCTTTAGCTCTCACGAAATCGACGGGAAACGTACTCAAACTTTAATCTCTTGGTCCACGCATCGAGGGACCGTTGCAGACCCAGTTGCCTGACATGGCAAATCTAGGAACGCGAAGCCCCATCGACGAGACTGATCGATTCATGGTGGCAACTCCTCCTCCAGGATCCCCTGTTTCTGTCACTTCTCCTCTCGGACATGAAGTATCTCCAAGTCCCAAGTGAGGGAGTGCAAATCTCGATCTTACACGCCACACATCCCACCTTCTCATACTGAGATCGTGGCCCCAAGTCGGGGTTCAGTGACCCCTCCTTGTCCTGCAATCCTGTTTTCTTGCATGAGACTTGAGGTGCGGCTTGCATCAAGGCCAATCGGTCTAGAACTCATGAACCTCCATCCCAGTCTAATCTTCATTTTGCCTATTGTCAGTCCGTAAAGCAGCGCTGTCCAATTGTAATCCCATACGTCATATTGGCTACGGGAGCCTTGTGCTTGCATCCTATTCAAGCTGCTTGATCTTCGTCATGACGTGAAAGCCGTGCATTTGTCGCGCCGTGAATTCGACAGCTCAACTGGACTGGTAAGCTCCTTTTTTTATTGATGGCGTCGACTCTGACGTTTCCGATTAGTCCTTGACGTGATGCCGCAATGACCAGAAACTTGTTTTCCGGAGGTAGCTGTTCGGTATAAAGAACTGGAGCCGTAATAAAGGCAAGATTCCATCATCTAGAACTCCATCATCAAAGATACCCGAAACAGCAACATTGTACTATTTCCCCACCTAACAGTTCAAATCTTATGTTCCGCTTCATCAAAATCGAACCAATTACAATTTAAAAGAGAAAATTCAAAGATCCATCATGAGCACTAAGCAGGAGGATACTCAGGCGGTCCAGCAAAGGGGTAACGACACTCTCAACAAAGATGCCCCTGCTGATGAGCAGAATGATACAGGTTCGTCGAAGATGGTCGTCCCCAAGCCGTACCTAGCACTCATCGTTCCCATTGCAGTCGATCCCAAGTCCGTGCCTCGCAACGCCGAAGGTATCGTGAAGGAGAGTGGTGAGGTCGTTGATGACGCCGGCAACGTAGTCGGCAGGATCGCAGACTCCAAGAACCCTCAAGAGCTTGTTGGCAACACAGTGACAGCAGGCGGCGACATTGTCAGCTCCGCCGGCGACATCCTCGGCAAGGCCGTGCCTTTAGAAGATGAGGAGGGCGGCGAATACACCACAGACTCCAAAAAGGGCCTCGGCGGCAGTCTTAAGAACGTTGCCGGAGCTGTCGGCGGAGGTCTAAAGGGCCTGACGGGTAGCCAATCCGACGCCGGCAAGAAGACTCCCGACACTGCTCGTTCTCAGACCGACCAGTCAGAGAAGCAGGAGACCGAGAGCGAAGCGCCCGAGACGAAGCAGGAGGATGACCAGAGCGAAGCTCCTAACAAGGAGAAAGAATCAAACATCAACCTCGAGAATCGCGAGCAGGATGCTAAGGACAACCTGACCGAGGTACCTCCTGAGCAGATCGACGAAACCAAAGATCAAGCTCAAGACAAGGTCAACCAAGGTACCGAAGCTGCTCAGTCCGAAGCTCCTCAATCTGAGGCTACTCAATCCGAGGCTCCTAAATCCGAAGCCCCCCAGTCCGAAGCCCCCGAGTCTGAAGCTCCCCAATCCGAGGCTCCTCACTCTCAAGCGCCTCCTTCTGAATATCCTCCTACAGAGGCCCCTGAGGACGATGAAGCCCCCCAAAATGAGGATCAGTCTCAAGCTCTCAAGTCGCAGGCTCCTCAGTCCGAGGCTCTTGGAGATGAAACCGAGAAAGCTGAGAATGAGCTAAGGGAAGGTGAGGAGCCAAAGGAAGGAGATCAGCCTCAAGAAGGCACCGAACTTAAGGAGGGTGAGGAGCCTCAAGAAGGCGTCGAACTCAAAGAAGGTGAAGAGCCCAAGGTGGGTGAAGAAGCCAAAGAAGGTGCCGAACTTAAGGAGGGTGAGGAGGTCAAGGAAGGTGAAGAGCCTCAAGAAGGCACTGAACTTAAGGAGGGTGAGGAGGTCAAGGAAGGTGAGGAGGTCAAGGAAGGTGAGGAGCTCAAGGAGGGTGAAGAAGCCAAAGAAGGTGCCGAACTTAAGGAGGGTGACGAGCTTAAGGAAGGCGAAGAGAAGAAAGAGGATAAGGACTCTGAAGAGAAGCTCGAATTTTCAGTTCTCAAAGGTGCCACCGTCGACAAGAACGGAAATCTCCTCAATAAGAAGGACGAGGTTGTTGGTAAGGTATTCGAGGGTAACCTCAAGAAGCTACTCGGCAAGAAAGCCGACGATAACGGCAAGATCAAGGATGATGAGGGCAACGAGGTCGGCCAGGCTGAGCCTCTAGCGCCCGAGGACGAAGAAGACGAAGAAAAAATCGACTACTCAGTTCTGAAAGGCACCACTGTCAACAAGGATGGCAAGCTCGTCAACGACAAGGGCGAGATCATTGGCCGAGTTATCGAGGGTAACCTCAAGAAGCTCATCGGCTTGACGGCCGACAAGAATGGCAAGATCAAAGATGACGAGGGTAACGAGATCGGTCAAGCCGAGCCTATTGAGCCTGAGGTGGAAGAGGAAACTCCCGTTGATTATTCCATTCTTAAGGATACCACTGTCAACAAGAGCGGTTACCTTGTCAATGACCATGGTGACATTGTCGGTAAGGTCATCGAGGGTGATGTCAAGCAGTTGCAAGGCAAGCGCTCCGACGAGAACGGTGATATCTGGAACAGCTCTGGCAAGAAGGTCGGCAAGGGTGAGCCCCTCTCTCCTGGTGAGCGTGACGACAAGAAGAAGTCATTCGCTCCCTTCGAGAACTTCCCTGGCGCTATCGTTGAGGCCGATGGTAAGGTCACCTTTGAGGGCCGACAAGTCGGTGTCGTAGTCGAGGGTGATGCCAAGCACCTCAAGGGCAGCAAAGTCGATGAGGATGGCGACATCCTCGACCGCCGTGGCAACGTTGTCGGTAAGGCTGAGGCTTGGGACGAGCCCGAGCCTGAGGAGCCCGAGCCTGAGGAGAAGGTCGACATGTCGTCTCTGGCTGGCAAGCGGGTCAACAAGGCTGGCAACGTCGTCGGCTCCGACGGTCTAGTCTATGGCCGTATCATTGAGGGCCACATTGGCTCTCTGGTCGGTCGTATGTGCGACAAGGACGGAAACGTCCGCAGCGAGTCTGGTGATATCATAGGACGTGCTGAGCTTGTGTCAGAGGGTGAGCGCGAGGGCCAGAAGGATGGTCCTTTCGCTGAGCTCGTCGGATGCACTGTCGCCAAGGATGGCAAGATTGTTACCTCTGCTGGCGATGTCGTCGGCCGTCTCACTTCTGGAGAAGCCAAGAACCTCTTCGGTCGTTCTGTTGACGAGGATGGTGATATCCTTGACAAGAACGGCAACGTTATCGGCAAGGCCGAGCGCTGGGAGGAGCCCGAAGCGGAGCCTGAGCCCGAGAAGAAGAAGGGACCCATGGAAGGCCGTCGCGTTAACAAGGAGGGTAACGTTGTTGACGAGGATGGTAATGTCATTGGCAAGCTCACCACTGGTGACCTGAGCATTTGTTCTGGCAAGGAGATTGACGGCGACGGCGACGTTGTTAACGCCAAGGGTGTCAGCATCGGCCATGTCTCTCTTCTCGAAGATATCCCCGAACCTGAGCCCGAGCCTGAGGTTGAGGAGGAGTCACCTGAGGAGAAGGCAAAGCGCGAGGAGGCTGAGAAGGACAGGAAGCTGGCAGGTCAGCTTGCTGGTACCATCGAGTCAACTCTTGATCAGATCCGACCAATCTGCAAGATGATTACGGAGAAGATTGAGAGTGCCGAGCGCGTTCCCAAGGATGAACTCGACGAGGAGAAGCTTGTCAAGGACGTCAAGCCTCTCATCGAGGAGGGTGGTAAGATTCTCAGCGAGGCCAACGGTGCCATTCGCGGCATGGACCCCGATGGTCGCATCCAGCAAAATGCCAAGCACAAGGCCAACACGAGGGATGCTTCGCCGGAGGAGTACCATCTCGCTGATGTCCTGAAGGAGGTAAGTCTAGATGGCTCTGCAAATGACATACAAATGCTAACAAGTGACAGCTTACTGGCACTGTTACCACAACCATCGACAACGCCAAGCGCAAGATCAGTGACATGCCTCACGCTAAGAAGGAACTCAACCCGCTCTGGGGTCTCCTTGCTGAGCCTCTCGGCCAGATCCTCGCCGCTGTCGGTCTCCTGCTTACCGGTGTCCTTGGCCTCGTCGGCCGTCTGGTGAGTTTTCCCACATCATTGTTGAACTATGGAACATAGCTAACAGGTTACGCAGCTGAGCGGTCTTGGTCTCGGTGGTCTCGTTGATGGCTTACTGGGTGGACTTGGTCTAACCAAGATCCTCAAAGGTCTAGGCCTTGGTAGCATCACTGATGCTATCACTGGCAAGAAGAAGTAAGGTTCTTTGAGGTCATGAATGAATGAATGAAAATGTACGATAGTGTTTTATCTAGCTTCATTGTTAGTTTGGAGTTTTGTTTGAATTATCGAGATTTCAGTACCGCACAAGTGGCTACGGCTCTTTGAAGTGATTTAAATATATTGATTAAATGTTATCAGCTAGAAAGACTTATAAATGCGAAGTGTAGCTGGCTGAACTTTGAAACCGAGCTTTCGAGTTGTTGAATTTTGTTACGTTGGTGTTGTGAAAGCAGCCAAATTACCCGAGTTCCTGCAGCGAAGAGCAGCAAAAGCCACTAGTCCGCAATGAGCAATGAGCAGCTTAGTCAGCCTTGGAACCTCCTACTTCAAGAAATTTTCTTCACCACACACTAGATAATTCTCTCTTCCCATCACAATCATGTTTAACTCACTCTCGACCTGGCCAAGTTGAGCAGAGGCGATCGTGCCCTTGCAGCATGCGTCTCTTCCTCATCCGTCATGGAGAAACAGTCGACAACGTCGCAGGCGTCTACGCAGGCTCGCGCGACTCGGTCCTAACCGCTCATGGAGTGCTCCAGGCTCAACGTCTGGCCGACCACCTGGCTTCCCAAGTTACGGTGAAGCATCTCTTCGCTTCGAATCTCAAGCGTGCCGTGCACACTGCCGATGCGATTCGCGACGCGCAGAAACGCAAACGTCGCGAGGATCCGGTTGTTGTGCAGCTCCCCGAACTGAGGGAGAAGGACTTTGGTTCTGGCGAGGGCGTCAAGTTTGGTCACAAGCCCAATGATGGGAGCAATTCTGCCGAGTCGCACGATTCTATGCGGAAACGCGTCGACCGTTTCTTGGATGATCACTTCATTCCCATACTGGCTGACGATGTGACGGTCTGCGTTGTCGCGCATGGCATTATTCTGCATGTTGTCTATGCTGCGCTCTGCGCGAGGCTTCCTTCTACGGCGCTCAATGCTGAAGATGCATCTCCAGCAGCTTGGAGCAATACTGGCTACCTGGAAGTCGTGCTGACGCTCGGTCAAGAAGCAGACGGTCATCGCATCCTGAAGCTTGCCGTCGAAACCATCAATGGCGTGGACCACCTCAAGGGTCTGAAGAAGACTCGCGGCGGTATCGGTAGCGCCCGGTTCGACAGTAAGCAGAAGACGGTGACTTCTTTCTTCAAGCCGACGACTCTCAAGCGCAAGCTTGAAGACGACAGCCAAACCTAGGCTTCAATGGTATGTTACAATCTTTTCTTCTTTCAACACGAACAATCACCCCCTCAAGCATATGATGAGAAAGCAAATATTCACAGACCTGTACCGAAAGTATACATGTGGAAAAACCTTGTCCAACCGCTGTCTGACAGCTTGAAAAATTCCTTCGTTTTATCGCACAAAAGTACTCTTTAAGAAGTGTTGCTAACGATGGTTACAGAAACTAGATTGTGTTGCGCCTAAGATATAGAATCAACCGTGTTCCATAATCAAATATACATTCGTAAATTTCATGTTTGACTTCTACACATCCGTGCTTAATTCATCTCGTCCCGTAAAGACCTTGTGCATTCGTCGACTGACAGCCTGTCCAATCGTCCGATCCGAATAAGCCCCATCCTTGTTGGCACATTTCCTGACGCTCTCCAACCGATTAGATCCACCCACCTCCAAGCCGTTGACCAGATCCGTGACACTCCCAAACTCAGTCACAACACCATGCGCAATCGGCGCGGTAACCCTCACAATCTCCTGCAGCAGCTTCACATACGTATCCTTCGCGTTCTCTCCCGTCTTGACTTGCCCGCTCTCCATACAGAAACCCGCACCCAGCGTAGCCTTATCCCGCTGTTTTCGGTACGGTATAGTCGAGATGTGCTGTGTAAAAATGGAAATCCATTCCGCCGTGCCCGTCTTGTCTTGCGGTTGTGGGTCGGCGTGGTGGATAAGCACGTCGTGCATCACCTGTAGCTGGAGAAGGGCGTCCTCTATGATCTCTTCGCGCACGTACTCCTGTGCTGCGCTCTGGTTACGACGGCGAGACGGCGCAGTTGCTGCAGTGGATTCTCCTTGAGATCGAACATGGGAAGCAAATTGCCTGTTGCGAAGATTGCGATTTTTGCGCGTCCACGCCAGCATGCCCTCGATGAGGTAGATGAGTTGGTGATGGCCAAAGTGTCGCTTCATCTTCTCAACATGAGAATCCACGTCGTTTGCGATGGCCAGCTGAACAAACTCGTCAGCTGTTAAGACGACAAGCACATGCTTCTCGTCCATGAGTCGCAGAGGAATTGGCTCCCAGAGGCCCAAGTCGTCATTGTATAGGCTTCTAACCTTCCGACGCCACTTGAAGACATTCTCGACGGGGCTGTCCCATGTCGTATACTGCACATCAAGTCCCTGTAGATACACCTCAAGCATTGTTACAATACTGGTGTTCAGGCCCGATGGTATATCTACTATCATTTCTGATGTAGACACCTTCTTGTCTGTCCGCAACTTGTTGACCTCTGCGAAAGCAGCATTCCTTTCCTTCTCGCGAGTCTTTGCCTCCTTAGCAGCTAGCCTTTCAAGACGTTTGGCCTCCTTCTCGACTTCCTTGATCTCAGCTCTCTTCGCCCTCTCACAAGCGATATCCTCCGTGCTCCGTTTTGTCCTTGTTGGTTTAGCATTGGGTCTTGACCTTGATGAAGTGATATCGCTCTGGGAACGTTGCAACGATCTGGTCCGACATTTAGTTAGGTCGAAGTCCGATATGTCGGGAAACTCTTCATCGGAATCTTGGTCGGAGGAATTTGAGTCATCGATGTCAATGAGAACCGCCTCATCCAACTGCCTCGCAGGCGATGAAAATGTGGGGCCGGCCTCAGGCGCTGAGCTGGAAATCGGGTCCCAGTCCGACACTCGCTTTGCGGCTGGTTTAGGTTCGATGAAGGTCGCACAGCTACTCCTGTCGGTCGTCTTAGTTTTCGCGGATGGATCAGGTCTTCTGTTTGCAGATGATGGCGATGACCAGAAGGGATCAAAAGGCTCATGGGGTCTCGTCGGTGCCGGCGGTTTGGTAGCTGGTTGTGGGATGGGTTCCAAGGAGCTCCTGAAAGGATCCGAAGATTCCACAATAGCATATCGAGATGGCTCGCGTCGTTTCAAGTTAGAAATAGGGTTTGTAGGGCTTCCACTGCAATTTCGAGGTTCCGGTGAGCTGCTGAGGTCGATAGTATTGGATGCTCGGATAGGTTGACTCTGTCTGGTGCTGGGGTTATTCAACCCAGTATCGGGAGCCGTTAACGTGGATGGATATCGCTTCGTCGGACGCACATCCTGTGGAGGTAGATACGGCAGACGATGTTTGCTCCCAGCCCCATTTCCAGCGAGGATCGGCTCGTCGAGATCGATTGTTGAGTCGAAGTCATCGGATAGAAAAGGATCGTGTAAAAAGGGAGATTTTACGCCGCTGGAGGTGTTTTTCGGTTCATCTCGATCGGCGCTTTGGGGAGGTTGCTTCCGTGGCGGACTCGACGAGATGAGATCGATCACGTCTGGAGCCATCTCGTCCCGTCGTCTCTATCTGGAAGCATTGACGTTGAATGCTGGCAGTCTTTTGCACCAGCGCATGGATTCATACGCGCAACGACGCGACAGGGCCTCCTTGGTGGCACACGTCCTGACGCCAAAATCACGTGGCAACTTGCGTTTCCTCGTTCACGTTGATGATTGGGATGGCTCTGAACCTCCTCGTTATAGTTTACAAAATTACTAGGACAGTTCGCGTAAGGATGTTACATAATGTTAATGGCGGCACAAATTGTTACTTTGGAACGGACAACATGTCAGCCAAGTCGGTACTGAACGATGTTGACGCAATGTGTCGATGCTAAACGTGATCCATTAACACATCAGATTTAGCGATTTAACAAGAGAACTAAAGTCGGGAACATTTTAGCCCAGCGATATTCTTACCCTGGAAATATGTATTTTCATCTCGTTGTCAATCTGATAACCTTTCCCGTGCGAGCTTCAAATCAAAAAGTGTAGCATGTGGGCAATGCGCAGCAACACTATAAAATGTCGATTCGTCCCGCCAAATATTTGCCCCGGTCAAATAGATGCAAACGGCCCCGTCGGGTTGTATGGGTAAATGATCCGCGAAGCTTGATATAAGTTGACACATCAAAGTTTCGGTCGGCTCGACTTATTAGGCGAGCTCTACTAATTTGAAATCACACCAGGCATCCCCCGTACGGAGTAGTGAATACGGAGTGAGCTGTACATAGTGGCAATGATCTGATCCGGACTGGATGTTGCGGTTAACCAGAAGCACAAGAGTCCAAAATCGAATTTGCACTTTTAGTTTTCTGTTTTCTCTTAGTAGTAGTCCTCTTAATTATAAAGATAGTAAAAAGATAATAAATTCCCTTCTCTTTTATTTCTTAATATTAGCTAATTAATATTAAGTTTATAATTAGTAACTAACTTATTCTTTATAACTTAAGTAATAAAGAATTTACTATTTCTAAGTTAATTTCTACTCTATATATTTCTTATTTAAAAAAGCTTACTACTTTAAGACTTATTAACTATTAGTAAGGCTAAGATATAAGTTATATTACTTATTAGAAATCCTATATACTCTATACTTAAGTAAATAAGGTATATATATCTAATCTCTATACTTATTCTACCTTTAAATATTTATATAAGCTTAGTAATAGTAATTATATTAAGACTCTTAGTTATAGATAAGGTAGTAATATTTCTAGTAAGAAGGCTATCTTTGCTTAGGAGTTTCTTTATACTAAATATATCTTTCAAGAAGTATTTGTATATATCACTACTATATCTCTTCCCTCTATTCCCACTTTCAGGCATAGCTTAAATGTTCCCTTCAGTGCCTTACTGCCTACTAACTGCACTATGGCTCGGCTGAATATGGCAGGTCAGCGATGATTACCAAACGTTACCATACGCCTGCGAGAACACAATTTAAGGAAGGGCTGTTGTGACCAGGTTCTGATTGGTGTGCCTCACTTCCTGTCTTCGTATTAACAATGGTAGCATATACGGACCCAGAAACAGGGCTGCTAAGGAGCCAAAGCAGTTGCTGCAAGCCTTGCCGTAGGTCCGGGGCCTTGGAGCACGAATGTATGCTATCTTCAGGGATATGGGTAACACACTAGCTGTCTTGGCCCATGCCACGCTAACCCGTTTTTCGCACTATCTAAGGGACCCGTGGCGACGGAGCCTATCACACCACACAACATAGCTCGGTGCGGTCTTGCGCCGTTTTGTGCGCTTCAGCTGGAGTGAAATGTCCAACAATACAAACCACATCTGCGCATGCCAGCCGGTCCGTTGGCCGCGATGCACCATTGTCCAACGAGACTTGGCAAGCAGTATAGTGGAGTCCTACCGTTGATCACCATTTAAGGATGTCTCCCATCCGCGGTGCTTACAATGCAGGCGAGATCTGAGTTCTATAATCAGTTCAGCTTGTCTGGTTGATCGGTGTAAAGAGAGCGTCGGTCATATGTGCCCCGCCAATGGTCACCGAACGACCTGACTTCCGTTTCCCGGACTGTACACAAGAGAGCGTTGCTGGCTGGGTCTGATATAAGGACGTGCACATGGGATTTTCGATGGTCAGGGTAATGCACAATTTACTTCATTATCAAGGGTCATGCCGTTTACCCTGATATTAAAGATGGTGAAGATGGATAGTATGAGAAGGTGCAAGACAGACTTGCTCAGCTATCGGATCTGTTCAGAACGGATCCACATAGGACTTATGCAGGCCAGCACCATGACCACCTACTCTTACCACACATAAACACTCTGAGTTCAAGCAGACAGAAAGGGAAATGCGGCCGCTACAGTTGCATTAACCCGTGATTTTAACCAAAAAGGTAAGCTTCATACCATTGACCTGATGGCCATTGCTTATGGAGAATACGGCCGTGTAGGTCTTCAAGAGAGAATCACGATAGCCAGTCTTTACTGTGCCGCTGGTTGCTGGGATATACGCTCGTTTAGTTACACAACGAACCACAGTCATTACTCATAGAAGCCCAAACTAAATCCACACTCATTGCTATTACATGGCTGAATCCACATCCCGTTTCACATCGGCGGCGCTCTTGTATTTGCCAGTCCAACAGCCCATGATGATGTGTCCTCCCCATAGAGAAGAAACATCCGGGAAATCTCCTGTCTCGAACCTATTCGTAACCTGTTCATCATAGTGGTTGACGTTTTTCCTGTTCAGCCTGTCCGTAACACCAGGCTTGCAAAAAGGCCACCATCCGGTCACTATGGCATAGAGCACAGAGCCAAGGGCAAATATGTCCGTAGCTGGCGTCGTCTCGAACTTCAAATTCCAGAAGCCAGCGTCAGGCAGTTGCCCGCCATCCAGGCCACGCTGTTTGCACACCGAACCGTTGAAGTCGCTGAGCCAAATATCCCGCCCATGAATCAGGAAATTCTCAGGCCGTAGGTCGGAGTGCATGACGCCACGATGGTGAATGTATGCTATAACATCTGCTGCTTGACAGCACCATCGTTTTCGTTCAGCCATGGTGACTGTCGCCAGCCCCTCAAGATATTCCTGTAAGTTACTGTCAGCTCTGGCTAGCAACAATCCTTGGCGGCCCTCGAATTCGCGACATCCGTAAAACCTATAATCTTTTAGTGGTAGTAAGACACTCTATAAAGGAGAAACAGACGGAAGTACCAGCTTGTTCTCTCCAAGCGCTTCATAGATCCCTCGTTCCACTTCGAATCCTTTTGCCCTGTCTCGATTGAGAGCATCGTGACCGTCGTTGGTGACGGGAACCTCTCTTGGAACTTTCAGAACCTTTCCCGGCTCAATTTCATATATGTTTGACGAAGAGCCTCTCCATCGAGGCTCGTTCATAGTTGCCATGATTTCGTCGACTCTTCCGTAATAGTGGTCAAGGGAGAAATCGTGCAGGAGGAACTCGAGCCCTATTTAGTAAGGTAGCCAGTGATAAACTGAGGGTTGGTCCTTGTCGAACCGCAGCTTGTAGTTTCAAATTAACATATGTCTTTAATTGATTAAATTGATTGAATTATTTAGTTAATTGATCTATATTCTTCTCTTGACCTACTTCCTCTTATTTTAGGTATTTAACCTTATATTATTCCTAGTTATAATATATTCTAATTA
>QUZF01000130.1:0-32645 GCA_003693555.1 Coccinonectria pachysandricola
ATTAAACCAGAGATGTCATGTAATGATATAAAGGGCATTTTGACCAATTGAAGCTCAGATAGATAGAAGGAAAGTCATCTGACTAGAACATATTATAACTAGGAATAGTGCAAGGTTAAATACCTAAAATGAGGGGAAGCAGGTCAAGAGAATAATATAGATCAATCCACTGAACAATTTAAACAATTGAAGACATATATCAATTTGAAACTACAAGCTGCGGTTCAATAATATCTCTGGTTCAATACCTGTTTATGACATGTTCTAGTCAGATGACTTTCCTTCTATCTATNNTTGATTGGTCAAAACGCTCTTCATATCATTACATGACATCTCTGGTTTAACAAGGACCAACCCTCAGTTTAACTACGACCATGCATCTGTCGATGCTGTCAGCAGCCATCTGATAACGCTTAGCTGCAGCACTGACGGGAAGCCGTGCATTTTTATTTCCATTTCCATTTCCGTTTCCGTTTCCACATCCCCAAGCTCTCCCCTCGAAACGTCAACCAGAACGCCCAGAATATCCAGCTTATATGACTTATCCGCAGAAACTCGAGCCACCTCGAACATGCGCTTGCCTGCGCTACGTAATCGAAAGTAGCTACAGTAAAAGGAGAAACGTAGCACCTGCATCGACAAGTGCGCCTTATCTAGTTGGGGCAGCTTGTTCCAATTCCCACCACGCCATTGGACCGTCACTAGCTCGCTTACCCAGTTTTCCCACACCCACCTGAGCACAACCTGGGCTGGGCCATTCTCCCATCTTTTCCAACCACGCGAACATGGGAAAAGGAGCAGCTAGACCTGGCCTGGTCCGGTCGGGGGTTTGCCCCATCGAATAAGCGCAGGAGATCGCTTGATAAGGAGCGCGCTGTGGTTCCATGGCGGGCCGTGGATTGGCAGCGATCTCCCGCCCCCATATCATCCCCCATCTTCGACCTGATCTCCTCCACTCTCTCCTCCCTCCCTTCAATCAGTTCCCCCCTTCCCTCCTGGCCGACAGTCCGTGAGTCGTTTCTGGACGTCTCATCCACTCTCGTTAGAAGTAAAGAAAAACATAAAAAATCCCATATCATAATCATATTCATCTTTTATTTTTGCGATTGTTATTCTCGAATTTTTGACGGGGGTCAACGCTCACGCTCGCTTCGATACGAAACCGAAAACCGAGAACCGAAAACCACTGTCGGGTCGCCTTAACCAGCATCTTGTGTGTATTCGGTGTTGTTGCTTCGCCTTCGCCGCGCAAGCAAGAATCTTCCGTCGCTGAAACATAACCGCTCACGTTTTGTCAACATTCGTCGTGGGAAAAGAAAACAAAAACTTAAGGCTGTCACTGTTCCCTGTGGCTCTGCAGCATTCGCGACATTGCGGACCGCATTCCAGAAGGCTGCTCGACTCCTCTGGCTCACGCAGTAAACAGCCGAGTGTTTGCCTCATTCGCACACTGAAATTTGCAATTCAGTACCGACATCGACATCGACATCGACGAGTATTGCGAACTAAAAACCTAGGATCACTCGCTACCTGGGTATTACCGGTTCTTCGATTGTGCAGGCAGCAGTCCCGGATCTAATGCACCTGCCGATATTCACCTAATTATCGACACGTACCTACGGTGCTACTGCAAAGTTTTAGCGAGAAACTGTCGCTTCCTCTATCGTCACATCCGACGGCATCTTTTTATGATTTCGATACCGAAGCAGTGTTAAAAGAGCATATCCCATAATGCTGCGTTCTCTAGCTCTAGCTGCCCTTCTAGGCGCGAGCTCTGTCGTTGCTGTCAGCTGCTCAATCGACAGCAAGTGCCCCGAAGACACTCCCTGCTGCTCAAGTACGTTTTGAAATTCGACATGGAACATGTTCACTTTCCTTGCTAACCATTGTTCAGCATATGGCGAGTGTGGTGTTGGCGCTTACTGCCTTGGCGGATGCGACCCGCTCATGTCCTTCTCTCTCGACTCCTGTGTGCCCGCACCCATCTGTAAGGACAAGGCGTACAAGATGAACTCTCTCGACCGTGTTACCGATATTGGAAAATACCTCGGTGATGCTGAAAAGTCCGATTGGGTTGCCCAGGGCGAGCCTGCCATCTTCAAAGACAGCTTGCTCTTGACCATGCCCAAGAACAGTGTCGGTACCGTTCTCTCGTCCACGAACTACATGTGGTATGGAACCGTCAAGGCCCGCATGAAGACGAGCCGTGGTGCAGGCGTCATTACCGCCTTCATTCTGTTCTCGGATGTCAAGGATGAGGTGGATTTCGAGTGGATTGGCGTCGATTTGGATGTCACCCAGACCAACTACTACTTCCAGGGCATCACCAACTGTAAGTGTACCGAACGCGATTTTGCCACAAGTTTACCTGACCTCGTTTAGATCTAAACTCTGGAAACCTTTCCTCCTCAAACACTTTCGAAAACTACCACGACTACGAGATTCGCTGGACACCTGATAAGATTGAATGGTACCTTGACGGCAAGCTAGGCCGCACCAAGCTCAAGAAGGACACGTACAACGAGACGAGCAAGAACTTCGATTTCCCCCAAACTCCCTCGCGCGTTCAGCTGTCGCTATGGCCAGGTGGTCTCGCTAGCAACGCCGAGGGAACCAAAGCTTGGGCCGGTGGTGAGATTGACTGGAACCACGAGGACATTCAGAAGACTGGATACTTCTATGCCACCGTTTCTGACGTCGAGGTCCAGTGCTATAGCGCCGACGAGGGCGAGGGAACCAACAAGGGCAAGAGTTACATCTACAAGGATGATAGCGGTCTCGCTTCAGCTATTGAGGATGGCAACAAGGACACCAAGATTGCCTCTCTGATGGCTACTGGTCTCGAACCTCAGAAGGGTAAGAAGAAGGAGAAGACCAAAGAGGAGAAGGTGAAGGAGAAGGAGAAGGAGAAGGAGAAGGAGAAGGAAAAGGAAAAAGACAAAGACGAGGATAAAGACAAGGATAAAGACGAGGCTATAGACGACAAAGACAAGGACAAAGATAAGGAAGACAAAGAAACGGACAAGGAAGATGGAGAGGAAGACGACGATAGCAGCAGCAGCAGCAGCGATGACGAATCGGCCTTTATCCCCGGAGGTACCAAGATCGCCCCCGGAAACGACGCTAACCGCGGTGGAAAATCGTCTGATTCTGATTCCAATTCCGATTCCAGCTCCGACTCTGGCTCCGGCTCCGGCTCTGGCGGCTACGTTCCCGGGTCCGGTAGCGGCAACGTCAAGCCCGCCGATACGACCAACTGCAAGACGGACAGCTTCAATCAAGACTGCAGCAAGGATTCGGTCAAGTCTGCCAGCGCCAAGGATGATGGCAGCGACAGCAGCGGCGATGGCAACGGTTCAAGCGACAGCACAAGGTCGAGTGCTAGCGCGTTGGCCATCATAATTGCTGGATGCGCTCTGTACTGGCTGTAAGTGGCAGACGTCCTGTCGACTTTCTCGCGTTTGCGTTTGCGTTTGCGTTTTGGAGTAATTGCATTGCTTGATGGATCATTACTTTCCTTGAAGGAAACGTAAGACTAGCATGCCTGGCTCACTTATTCATGTCGATTTCTTTTCATGGCTATACTTATCATTATTATTTGGGTGGTACACATGGCTTTCTCGTGGGCACTGGGTCTAAAACGGTCAGATTTGGATCGTGTTAAGATGACACGAGTTTGAAGCGGAAGTAATGGCAAAGCCGTCCGTTCCTTAGTGGTTGAGATGAATGTTTATAAGAGCACCAGTTGAATACGGAGCGTATTTGTATAGCGACGAGATGACGCACATAACTAAGAAGTATTTCATTTTCAAGATTCTTTCTTTTTGAAGCGCAACCTCTCTCGTACGCGTAGCCGAGCTGTAAAGGGTTTGGCAGTCGAACGACGGTCTAATCTTCCTTGCAATCTTAGCACCTTGCTCAGGTAGACGGCGGCCCTCCCCCATTCTGGATGGGCTTAGGAACCCGACGCCGGAATCCGGACAGCGAACGTGACCACTACTTCGCAGCCTGTTCACCTGATATATGTATCAAACATCGCTTGGAGCATCGCGATATGCCCTCGACGGTGCAAGCGGTGGGCGTGACGGATTGTGTAGCCAGCCTACTATCCATGCGACTTACACACGCCGTGGAGATGCAGATGCGGTGCTAGCTGGGACATGGTACATCGATGACAGCGGGAGGTTGCATCGGAACTTATGCTGAGACACAGAGAGTGAGTGGCTTGAGATGAGGCTATGCATAGGTCTTTACGCAGAGGGAGCTTATGTTTATTTTTATGCGTAGGCGGACATAACGTAGCAACTTGCCAGGTCATGATCTTGGTAGGCACTCGCTCAGATTCGATGACTCGAGTCGGATGATTCGGAAGCCTTAGAGGTGGCCCTGGGCCAGATCACCGAGTGTTTTCTCAGGTATACTGTTACGGCTTAAAGCTGAACTTGCACTTCTAACGTAGCAACCAGATAGATGACTCCGTGCTGGACACGATGTAACACAGCATACCGGCTCAGACTGCTCTGCGCTATTATTATCATGGTCGTGACATCATGACTTGTTCCCTCTTCGCGTGGGTTCTCTCGTCTTCAGCTGAGGCTGAGCATTATCTTCGTATTAGTAGCCAGTGTTGCGAGCAGGATTAGAAAAGGGGGGGAGGGGGGGAGCTCGATCAGGAGATATAACAGAGGCCGATGTCTTTGGTGTGCACTTCTGACTTGTACTCGCTCTCCCTCTCCCACTCTATCAGTCCTCTTGAAGTTGCAGTGCTCGGTGACAGTTATTCAACTTGAATGGTCTCTGGACTCTGATGTTTACGATTGACCGTGGTTATTCTACGCAAGTCTCGCAGCACCGAGTAATCGGCAGTTCACCACCAAAAGATGTCGCTCCCATTCTCGACGCTCACGGCGATTGTACTGGCAGCCTTCCTCGCTTTGACCGCCTACCTCATACTCCTCGCCCACTTCGCGACTCGCCGTCCCAGGAACTTCCCACCCGGCCCTCCGACGAATCCCTTCCTCGGCAACCTCCTCTCCATCCCGCACTCGAAACCCTACCTTACTTACACCAGCTGGGCACGTTCTTACGGACCTGTCCTCGGGCTGAAAGCTGGCCCGGCCAATATTGTCATACTGCATGATCCTGCAGATATCCACGAGCTGTACGACAAGCGCGGACACAACTACGCGGGTAGGCCGCATAATCACATCGCGCTGCATCACGTATTCGACAAGGATATCGGACAGATACTGCTGTTCCAGAGGAACGATCAGCTATTGAAGAGGTGGAAGAGACCGGCGAGATGGTTCCTCAGCCCAGCAGGGATAGATACCCTCCAACCCGTCCTCGAAGCGATGAGCACACGCTGCGTACGCGACTTGGCAGATCGTCCGGAGAAATGGCTAGAGGCCCTACGCACCTGGGCCCTCGCCACGCCTCTCATCGCGTTGAGTGGAAGTGAGGGTGTGAGCGAGGACGTGCTGCAGTCGTATCTCCACCGACAGAGACTGTTGACGGGACTGCTGGAGCCGGGGAAGACGCCTCCGGTGGATTTCGTGGTGCCGTTGAGGTGGGTGCCTGCTAGATGGGCCAGGTGGAAGAGGGATGCGAGGTTCGTGAGAGAGCATCAGGAGAGGTTCTACGGTGAGCTGGTCAGGAGTGCGCTGGAGGCGCGGAGGAGGCTGGAGGAGAGGGAGGGTGAGGAGGATGATGATGGGACAAAGAGGGCGGAGGAGAAGAGAGTGGCTTGGAAGAACGGAGAGAAGGGATACGTTCCCGTCATGGTCCGGCTTCTACGAGAGGGCATGGACGAGCGGGAGGTCAAGTGGCTCTCAGGCGGACTCCTCGATGCAGCGTATGATACGGTGAACGCTGCTATACATAGTTTCTTCATGGCCATGGCGGGTCATCCCGAGGTGTTGGCGAGAGCAAGGGAAGAGGTGGAGAAAGTCTGCGAAGGGAAGTTGCCGTACGGGAAGGATGTTGAGCGGATGCCGTATCTGAGGGCTTGCATGATGGAGGTGAGCAGCGAATCCGTCTCCTACCACTGCACGACACCATTGCAAACGGGCTGGGGAGTCCCCGTGCTCGAAGGTGAGTGAGGCAAGGCAAGGCAAGGCAAGCTAACAATGGCACGGCACGATAGCTGTTTCGCTGGCGACCCGTGGCCCCCCTCGGTCTACCGCACGTCACAGACACCGAAGACACATACAAAGGCTACGTAATCCCGCGGGGCACGACGGTCCTCGTGAACGCCTTCGCCATCGCCCACGACCCATCCACGCACGAGTCCCCGGACACGTTCGACCCGACGCGCTACCTCGCCGCATCCGAGACGGCAGACCCCCTCCGCCGGAGCACGTGGATCTTCGGGGCGGGCCGACGCAGGTGCCTGGGGGATAAGTACAGCATGCAGGCGCTGTCGACGGTGATGGCGAAGATGGTCTGGGCGCTGGAGATGGAGGTTGCCGAGGGGACGGATCTGAGCGTGGACGGCGGGTTTGACGGGGGGCTGATGCTGAAGCCGAGGGAGGACCTGGGCGTGCGCGTGGGCGTCAGGGCGGGACGGAGGGGGGAGCTGGGTCGGGAGTGGAGGAGGGCGGAGGGGAGGATGAGGGCGTTTCTCGGTGACGAGGCTTGATGTTGAGGTTGGCTCCTTCCTCTCCATTCTCGGATCCGACCGTCAGCCTCCATCGGGTTGCCGGCAGGTTGTCTCCACCGCGGAGAGATGTTGAGGCCGAGTACGAGCGCCCTGTTAGTGCGGACCCCTGTCGCGTCGGTTGAGGAGGGGTTGTAGAGCGGGGGGCGAGGGCCGGGCTAATCTAAGCCACAGTACCGAAGAGTGGCTTCTGCATCGGGGGAACTAGCCACCCGTTTGGGAGATGGCTTCGCGATGTGTTCTGCCGTTGACGACATGTTCGGATAGATTTAGATTGGCGATGGAATCCAGTATATCTCTGAGGATGATAAATAGACCGCGTTGTCTCCTTGGAGATGTCCTTCAGAATCAGAATCAGAATCAGAACCATCCACCGTCGACAGCTCAGACACGATACAGCCTTCTACTGTACCCTATCTAGTACATCACTTCACCAGCGTTCGACCACTTGACTTACACGCCTCACAACCTGCAGACACCCACCCCACCTCCATCTACACCACCACGACAGACAGTAACCTCATATACAGCCGTCACCACGCTACCCACAATGTCCACATCCCCCTCCACCAAGACAATCGCCTTCCTCGGCGCCTCGGGAGGCTGCGGTCTCTCCGCCCTCAAGCGCGCCGTCGCCGGCGGCCACACCTGCGTCGCGCTCTGCCGCACACCCTCCAAGCTCCAAGCCGTATTCGAGAACCACCCCCCGCAGAACCTGCACATCGTCCCCGGCAACGCCCACGATGTCGAATCCGTCACAAAGACGCTGCTCCACCCCCTCGACGGAACGCAGATGGTCGACCACGTCATCAGCACGCTCGGCAGCCCCTTCGACATGAAGAAGATGAAGACAGAAGACACGACCGTCTGCCAGAGGGCCACCGACACGCTGCTCGCCGCGATGGCGGCTCTCCGACAGAGCGGCGTGCGCGGGAGGCCGCTGATCATGGTCTGCAGCACGACCGGCATCTCCAACCAGGGGCGCGACGTCCCCCTCGCCTTCGCGCCCATGTACTACTACATGCTCCACGTCCCCCACGTCGACAAGAAGGCCATGGAGGCCAAGCTGGTGGCGTCCGGGGAGCGGTACATGATGATCAGGCCGAGCCTGCTCGTGGATGGGGAGAAGGCGGATAAGAAGATCAGGGTTGGCGTGGAGGACTTCGAGACGGGGAGGTACGAGAGGGAGATGGGGTATACCATCTCGAGGGAGGACGTCGGACGGTGGGTTTACGAGAACGTGGTCGAGGGAGACGCGTCGCGGTGGGAGGGCAAGGCTGTCTCGCTCACTTGGTAGCGTATGCGGTGCCGATGCGTTAGCCTCTCGACGTTCAACCCGAGTGCGCGCATGGGCTTTGGAGCGATCCTGTCTCAAACGATGTAACCGAGCTGATGTTCCTTCGAATCCTGCCACATCTTTAGCTCAGTCTGGTCTGGTCTGGTCTGGTCTGGTCTAACAAGATAGATTGTGTAGCTGAAATGAACCACTTACCCCATAGTCCGAGCTCCCCCTTGCTGCGCCTCGGTAGGATCGAGAACGCTGCGTAGAAACAAAGGTCCTGAAACGTGAACAGCTTACTTGAAATCAGTAGGAGTTGGCGTGCGTGCGTGCGCGGGCGATGCGATGCATAACCTTCTCGTCTGTCAGGTGCAAAGTGGGCGGTAAGTGGTAGGCTGATGGCGTGTATATCTAGAGAGAATGCCCCGAACCGACCAATACATGATGGTGAATGTCAACGGCGTCTGTTATCTGAGTTTTTGATGAATGTCCGTATTTTACCATCTCGAGATAAACTCACGCTGCTGATCTTTTTCTTTCTTTCTTTCTTTTTCTTTTTCGCTGTTTCGCTTTGAGAAGGAGCTCTTACTCGCTCTCGTCATGAAGCTCTCCATCGTCATCAACCTCGCAGCTGCACTCGCTACGGCCGGATCCGCCGCAGCGCGTCCCAACCTCCCACAACCCACACATTCTCAACTTCAATCCCAGTCTCAATCCCAATCTCAATCTCAATCTCAATCTCAATCTCACTCCGAGCGGTATCGAAATCGCGACAGCAAGTACACCAGGGGATGCGCAAGCAAGCCCGCCAACATGCCCGCGAAGAACCCTCTCCTACTAGTGGGTGCCCCAGGCAAGATCCAACTGGTCGAGTACGACGCCCCCAACGCCAAGTTCAACATCCTCATCGACCAAACCCTCAAGGAGACGACCCCGTCGTGGATGCTCTTCTCAAAGCCGAATCACGTGTACTCCGTAAACGAGCAATCAGACGAGCTGCTGCACTACACCATCCATCTCGAGAAGAAGGGTCTCGTGAAGGAGGGCGCGGCAAAGGGCAGCAGTGGCGTTGCCCACCTCGAGTTTGACTCGGAGCAGCAGCACATCGTCGGGGCGGCATACGGCCAGGGGACCATCGATATCTGGAAACTCGACGAGCACAGGCCCAAGCACGTGCGGACTCTGGAATCTCAGGGTGAGTTGGGCCCAGACCAGGAGGGTCGTCATCCTCACCAAGCCGTCCGCGATAGCTCGGGCCGCTTCTTCCTAATCAACGACCTCGGCTCTGATTCAATTCTTGCTCTTGATTCTCAGACCCACGGGGCGGACGGTAGATGGAGTATCGCGGCGAGATTCGATACACCTCCCGGCTGTGGTCCACGACACGCCACGTTCTACCCTGGCAAGGCGAATGAGGCGGCGAGTCACTACATCGCAGTCTGCGAAGTCAGCAACCAGATTCTCGTATACAGAGTCTCCTACGCAGACGATTCCATCGCTCTGTCCCCGAGCCAAGAACCCATCTCGACATTCGGCGATGAGGACGTCCCCGAGGGCGCGGCAGCAGGCGAGATCATCCTCACGTCCAGCGGCGAAGACTTGTACGTCTCCAACCGCCTCACGGGCAGCAAGACGGATTCCATCGCGCACTTCAAGGTGAGCTGCCGAGACGACGACGACGACGACGACGGCGAATCCCTAAGCTTCACGTATGACAAGAGCGTCTCGTCGCACGGTATCTCTCCGAGGATGATGAGCCTGAGCAGAGACGAGAAGACGTTATTCGTCGTCAACGCCGGAGGAGAGGAGGAGGATGATCAAGGTGGATTTGGGCTCGTTGCTTTGAAGATTGAGGAGGGCGGTTTGGGAGAGGAGGTTGCCGCGGGACTGAGGAGTAGCGTGTATGGGCGTGATGGGACTGGTTTACCGCAGTTCGTCATGGAGATTGATATTTGACGAGCTTAGTATATATGGCAACGATGGCCTATCCCGAGAACTCAGTTCCCCCCCCTCCTCCTCTCTCTTATCCCTCTTGACCTTGGGGCTTAGTCTCTACATCTCTCCAACACCAGCAAGTCCTCAATCCGAGCTCGAGTCGCTCGCCATGCCAGCCCCTCCTCGTCCAGACGTATCTTCCAACGAGCGCTGCAACTGCTCATATTCCTCCTGGAGCTCCTCTTCATCCTCGCACTTTTGCGCCGTCTCGAAATCAATCAGCAGTGCTTCTCCCACACCATCCTCATCCCCCTCCCCCTCACCTTCAGCATCGCTCCGAACCTTCCGTATCAAGAAATTGTGCTTGTTGATATCGCAATGCTTGATACCCAACGCATGCAGCCTCCCCAGGCTCCTTTGACAAGCCTTCAAATCCCGCACGTCCGCCGTGCTCGCCCCTCGGATCTCCTCCAGGAGAAAGCCGACCACCCTCCCCTCCTCGTGGACATGTCCCAGAAATTCAGGCCCCACGCCTCGACCCCGTATCCAGGAGTAAGACGTCGTCTCGGCCGCAAAGTACGGGATCTCCCAGGGAAACTGGGCGAACTTGGCCAGCACGGGACCCGGAAAGTCGGGATGCGTGACGCGGTGCAGCGTGGGCCGCACGCGCTCCAGGATCCTCAGGTCGACGTGGTCGATCAGGCGCTCGTGCCATATGTTCCCGATGCTCGGGATGGGGGAGCGGCGCGTGCTGGTGAAGGACGCCTGGCCCGTCTCTGCGTCTCGCGATATGCGACCCTCGTTCCAGTCTCCGGGCGGGAAGGCTGGGAGGAGCGGGATGAGGGCGGGGCCGAGGGTCCGGGCTTCGCGGTCGAGGTCCGGGAATGTGCCCGGCTCGGCGGTCACGTATTTCACGTGCTTGTTGAGGACGAGGAAGCGGTATTCGCTTACGTCTTCATCTTCCGCGTCGACGAGGGAGGCGAGGAGTTCGATCTGGTCGTTGCTGTTGGTGGTGGTGGTGGTGATTGCTGTGTCTTCTGTGTCGCTGCCGTGGGGGGCCGGCGGCGTCATCATGGCTCTGGCATCCGGAAGAGAGAGGCGTGGTTATGGCGGATAGGGATAGGGATATGGATGTTGATATCCAGCATCGAGAGCAGTAGCGCGGGAAAGGGTCGAGAGTATCAAAGATTGATGTGTGCTAAACAAGTTCCCTTGGAGCATCTTCAACTTCAAGGATCCTTAGCGTCAGGGGGGAACAGGATACATATACACTCGCAGTACAGTAGAACATCAACTTGAGTAAAGTTAAGTGATTTGTCTTCGGGGACCAACGTCCATCTAGCGGGTGCCCCCGTGGAGTCTATCAGATACCACCTCGCTTGACCCTTTGACGTAAGTCATGGGCCTCAGAATACCTCACTCGCCGAGACATCTTCGACAATCTGCAACCCCCGATCCCATTCCTGGCATGCCGTTGGTCCAACAGGATGTACCAGCAACCGCAACATCTTTCGATTTGCTACGAGATTGAAGGGAACAGCGTCGCATCCCCGGTGGATCAGAGCCACGTGTAGTCAAGACAGGCGGGGCCGCGGCCAGTGCTTCTTGTGGGATCCTGCTCCTCCTCCTTCTCTCTGCGTCCAGCTTTCTTCCTAAGGAGGGTTTACCAGGTACCCGAGATGTCTCTCACTCTGAACAGCTGCTCGGAGATGCTGCTCGATACGTAGCTTGAGCCTGGCCAGCTCCGACGCCGCGACAGGAGAGGGAGACAAACAAGAGGCACGGCGGATCTGTGTCATGAAACAGGATATCCTGGGTTGGCGGGGAAGCCCCCCGGCAAGGTAAACGCGAGATGCAGGTTTTTGCTACCAGTCACCAATCACGGAGACATCTTTATCATCGGCAAGGGGAGAAGGGGGGGGAAGCCGTTGCCTGTCAAGCTTCGGGGTTTCCTTCTTTCTTTTCCCCTCCAGCAGAGATGCGAGCGAGCGAGCGAGCGATGGATGTGACTCTAGGCGGAAGAGGTCGAGGAGAGAGACTTGCCTGATCCTGATCCTGAGACGTCTGACAGTAGACGAACAAACAACTACCCGGACAGATTCCGATATCCATGATTGTTGTATCGACGTTGCTATTCGTGAGCAGCACCGCCCTCTATATAAGCCCTCTATATAACATCACAAGTAGGTAAGTTATGGTGCACTCACTTACTCGCCTCGAGCAACCCATTGGAGCACAGCGTTCGTCTTACGCGGTCTAACCACCAGCTCGAGGCTGCTTCTTCAACGCGCATCCAGCTGCTGATACGCCGATATCACCCAAGCTGCATGTTTATTGAGGCATCCTACTCGCCCTGCGGTAACTCAGCCGTTTGTATGCATATGCAATCATCTTCTCATCTACACGATATTCTCTCACGCCTTGCCTTCTCACTGGTGCCCTCATTCGCATCCATCTCTCCACTTCTATTATGTCCAAGATTAAATATCACCCCCTTGGGCAGCTCAGCTCACGGGAACTGGTTTCCTCGTAGAACGTCACTCGTAAACTCACCAGGTCCTCTTACTCTGTTCGCTTGTATTTATTGCCTGTATATTTCTTCAAGTAACTTAATATCCGTTGCTTCTGCGTTTCGTTAATTCGTCCTCGCCCGGCTTGAATGTTCATACCGCCAAATCATCATCCCCATCTCCCCCTTTCACAGACCGAAGAGTCTGTACTCGGGGCTACGACAGGTGATGACCATGAAGAAACAACCAGAGGCTGGTTCGCAGCGTGTACTCGATACTTAAACTCCCGTCTTCGATCCTACAGAGAAAGCCAACCGCATCTCCCAGCATGGAAGAGACAGTTCTCTGACAATCCCTCCAAGAACACAAACATCAAAATCGGCTTGATAGTCGGCATCGTGCTCGCCGCCTTCGTGGCTGCCTTGGCCACCTTCTACATCCTCTACGGCCGATCCTTCAGAAAGAGTCGGAGGAGGAGAAGGAGGAGAAGGCACAAGTCCTACGGGAGCAAGAGCTCGAGAAGCTCGGGTGGCTCGCATTATGCACCGCCGCCTGTGAGCTCTGCTCCGGCTGCCGCTCCACCTGGAGATGAGGCGACTCCTTCATGTTCCCCGGATCCTCCAGACGATGATAAGCCAGCGGAAGGGTAAGCCATAATGTGCGAGTAGGGCGTTGGGACGTTGATTCCTTTGCATCGAGCTGGTTCTTTTGGTTACTCGGGGGTAGTGAGCTATGGACTGGTCATGTCACTGCTCTTCTTTGATTCTTGTAATTTACTTGACTTGGGCCAGTTCACGTATCTATGACCTTGTCCAAATATAGCTTTATCAATACACCATCTTCTTCAACAACCCATGTAGAGTAAAGCCCTCCATCTCTCCCAGAATCCATTCCCACACGTCTCTAACCTCCTATGCTTATCCTCCTCAAGCCATGCCCCCTGAATATCTCCGCCGGTTCTCATCATCCTCCAATCCACCGACAACATCCACCTGCGGCGCGTCCATCTCGTTACTTAGCCCTACATCAAATACTTGCCTCTCGCCTACAGATTGTGTCCAAGATCGGGTAGGTTCGACGGTGACGTCTAGATTCTCGAGGACTCCGTCCACCCTTTCCCGGCCAACATGACTACGGTGGACGCGGTGGTGACGGAAATGCTTCCTGCAGTTCTCCACATGACGCTGACGGTGGTAGTGATGACGCTTTCCATGCCTCCGGTAGCCTTGGGGCGGTTTCGGAATCTGTCCTTCTGCTTGTCCGAATGGGCCGCGTCTTTGACTGTGAACGCGGCAAAGATGACCACGCGGGCCTTGGTGAGGCTGCGTAGGGCCATCTGTACGAGAGGAGCCATGCTCTACACGGTATCGCGAGGTGCTCCGGGTGTGCCGGTGAGCCTTTGAAGACCCTCTTCGATTCTTGTGCTGCTTCGTGTAGCTAGACTTCCAGCAGTTCAGGTACACGATGATGATGATGATGGCGAACAGCAGGGCGAGACCGACCGTGATGCCGATGACCTGAGGACTGGCGTCTCGTCGAGCAAGTCTATGAAGGCTGCTGTGCCTAGATACGCATCCATGTGGAGGAGTGTTGCTGGTTACCTGAAAGGGGTGGTGTTGCAGTGTAGCCTCGCCCTGGCGATTGGGATGCCGTGATACTGGAGCTAGCCTACCATCGACGAAAGACGCGAGAATCGAATGAGATGGGACGGATAACTGACGAGTCCTGCTGGACCTTGATAACGTGGTCCGTTTACAGCTACTGCTGCCCAAGGTCTGATCCATCATTGGTGCCATCTTGTATGAGTTCCTATGCTGCCGATGGAAGCGACGGAATCCCAACGTTCATCCCAAAGGCGAACAATCCATCTATATAATTAACATAATGTCATATGATCGATTAAGAACAGGATGATGTTTCCCTGCCAGACATTTGCTTTCTGTCATCCCACGTCCGCTCGGCTATCAATCGTATCATCGACCTCCAGACTCCCCCAAACTCTTCCAAATCATCGCAGTTCGGTGTTGCCGATCCACCACAAACTTGATCAAGTTTGAAACAATTATTTGTCGAGGTATATTCTGATTGTTGATTGGTGTACTTGAGAGATCAGCTCTACTGGTGTTTGGCAAGCCTTTTTGTTTGCACTCATCTGCAGCACCAAAGTGACAAAGAGATTACACGTTAACAAAGACGCCATCTATCTATCGTGTAATCGTTTCTTTCGACAACGGGGGGTATCTCAGTTTAAGTCTAGGAAATGAAAAGCAAGGGAAGGAAACTCAAATACGAGTAGCATATGATGGATGGGGGAAACATCGGAAACGCAGATACCCTTCACACTTACACCACCATCTATAACAACTTCATCCACCACCATCAACCCCTTCTCCTCTTCCTCCTCTCCCCTCCCTCTCTATACCTTTCATTCCGCCTCTGCTTCCTCTCCCTCCGCTCGCTCTCCTCTCTATCACTCTCCTCCCTATCTCTTCCACCCCCAACACCACCGACACGCTCCCTTTCCAAGACCTGAATATCTCCCAGCGTCCTCCCGATCGCATCCTGCAACCTCCCGCCCTTTCTCACAAACTTATCGTAGAACTCGCAATCTTTGTGAGTCGGGCTGCGGGAGTTCAGCTTGATGATCGTGCTCGACATGCTTTCTAGCTCGCCGCGGAGAGTGCGGAAGTCAACTCTGCCGCTGCGATGGTGGGAACGGCGATGTGAGTTAGAGCGCTGAGGATGGCGAGTATCGTCCTCGCGGCGGTCTTTGTAGGGGCGTTCTTGAGTATGGTGTTGCTCGACTGGGGGCACTTCTTCCCAGTATGGAGGGTTCTCTGCGTAAATGGGATCCTGTTCCTGTCGACGGCGGTGCCTGTAGGACGAGGAGTCGTAACCCGAATCATATACATGACTGCGACTGTACTCTGCTCCCCCATCTGGTTCAGAAAAAGACACCCGAGGCTCTTCGACGTCCTCACCCTGATATCCCCTGTGTCTTCTCCGTCGTCTTCTGGCTCTATCTTCCCCCTCATCCACATCTCTATCCTTCTCCCTCTTCCCCTCGCGACCCTTCCGCCGCGAAGTCTTCTCATCAGAAGGCTTCCTCTTGCGCTTCTTCTCCCAACCAGATACCGTATCCCAGACTAAACCGCCCAATCTTCCCCAGTCTACATTCTCGGCTTCATTCCGGCTGCGCGTATCGCGGTGGCGGTCGTCGACTCTGCTGCTCGCCATCGCACGTCTCGCAGCGGACTTGGCGAGGTTTTTGGCTATCGTCTCCCAGGGATTGGATTGTGAGCGCTCCATGTCGGGTATCGAGAGAGAAGAGTTCCACGGTGGACGAATATGTGAATGGCAGAAACAAAGTACTCAGCGAATGATACTGTCGATCAATGCTCCGCAGAGGAGGAAAGCTGGAGTTGAACGAATATCGAGCAACGTCCAACTCGGCAGCCCGAGGCTTCAAGATTACTCCGGCTTCAACAGGACACAGCGAAGGATCGGCTTGACAAGTTTGCCAGACGGCGATAGCAGCCGTCCAGAAGATATGTTGCATCGTCTGCCGTCACCAAGTGGATAGCGAGCGACAGCTTGAGTTGTGGCGGAACTCACCCAAAACGTAACATCTTCCCCTAGAATTATATACAAAAGTCGAACAAGATGCTCTCGGGGGACCGCGTGATATCCGGTGGAAATGCTCATCATGTGCAGCGTGTCAGGCTTGCGACGGTGCATCCGCTGATGCTGTCGATTTAAAAGTCACGAGGCGATGAATCTCGAGCGCGTGAACGTGATGAGAAAGCTAACACGACTAGATAATACTGTCGCATGAACCATTTCGCCCCCTGACTGATTCTTTATTCTGTCGAATATTTCCTATAAAAAAGCTTTACAGCTTTTGTGCCCGAGTGGTCGCCTGCTGTTTGGTCAGGCTCATCCATCACCATCCAAACCTGTCTTGCAAGCCGGGCCATGATCAACAAGCAAACAGACAGCAAGAGTCATGTACCATTTCTTTAAAACCATCCCCTGACGTTCGTTTTCGTCTACATCTATTGATAATCCCAGTGACATACAAACGCCAGTTGAATGCGTCCCACGCTTTAGTACTCCATACAAACGCCTAATAGCAATCGCAGGTTACTTGGTCCCGCTTCATCCGGTATCAGACGAAGACATCAGCTCAGCAGCTCCTTGATATCCTCGATTCTCTGCATCTTCTTCTCTTCGTCATTCATCATGCCCAAGGACGTCGCACTGTCGCGTGTTAGCACTCGCACGCGTGAGAGTCGATAGCTTCAGGCCACTCACATGAACTTCTTCCGCTCCTGCACCCTCAGCATCCTCTCCTCCACACTCTCCTTGACCACAAACCTCTTCACCTGCACCTCACACTCTTGCCCCATACGGTGCACACGATCAATAGCCTGCGCCTCCACCGCAAAACTCCACCAAGGGTCCATCATGAACACACGTCCCGCGCTCGTCAGGTTCAGCCCGACACCGCCCGCGCGTAAGCTGATGAGCAGGACGGTGAACGTGTCCGAGTCGGTGAATTCCTGCAGTACGGCAGCGCGGGCTTTTTGCGCCATGGAGCCGTCGAGACGGAGGAACTTGACGTTGATGCGGGTGAGGGCGGGCTGGATGAGGCTTAGGAAGGACGTGAATTGCGAGAAAATGACGGACTTCATTTTGGGGTGCTCTCGTCGTACGGCACGGAGCTCCTTGATCAGAGCTGTGACCTTGGCCGAAGAAGCATTGGCACCCAGACGTTGCAGGCTGATGCGCGGTTTCGTAGAGAAAGCCTCGGGATCATCATCATGACGGACAACTTCAAATAAATCTCTCTTGTTGAGAGGCTCGCGACAGCTAAAGCATCGAGGAACGATGCCCTTGTCCGTCTGGTGCTTGATGTAGTCGAGAAGGCACTTCTTACACGCCGAGTGCCAGCAACCGGTCACGGTCTGCTCATTCATCGGTTCGTCAAAGCATAGCGGGCACTCGTTCTCGGCCTCGTCTCGGATCTGTTCCAACGCATGGGCACCGAATGCCTGGTTGAGGTCCTCTGACGCCTCGTCTGTTGCAGATGTAAAGCGCGCAAGCAGTGATTCGAGATCCATATCGTCTGCAAGACCAGCTGCTGCATCGGCGGCAGCCCCTGCTTCCAGCTCGTCTGCAACAATTTCCTTGTTGCGGACAAGAATGGGATGGCAACATGTTTGCCGGAGGCGTAGAATCTGCGCAAAGATGGTGGTGAATGCCTTCATCACTGTCCCAGCCTCCACATTTTGCGAGAATGCCCGCTTCGCCTTGGTAAAGATGTAGTCGTACACCTCTCGCTCAGTTTCCGAGAGCTCGACATCCACAATCTCAATCTTTTTTGGTGGTAGTGGCACAAGCGGCATGCCGTCAGGAGTTTTCATGTCCTTGGTACGCCGAAGCACAAGAGGCTCCAAGACAGTCTGGACCACGTCAAGGGCACGCACGAAGTCTCCAGACTGAAATGGCACTGTGATGAACGTCCTCCAGAAGGAGAAGTTGTTCCACGGTTCAACGCCTAGGAACCGGACCAAACTGAACAAGTCTTCCAGCTTGTTCACAATAGGCGTTCCGGTCAGCACCCACCGATGCTCAGCAGAAAGCTCGTAACAAGCCTTGGCTGTCTTGGAGCCCCTGTTTTTGATATGATGACCTTCATCAATAATGATTCGAAAAAAGTTCAGGGAAAATAGTCCGTTGTGGAAGGCCTTGTCCCCGTTCTTAGCAGCAATGCTGCTATATTCTGAAAGCACTACGCCATAGCTTGTGATGACCAGATCAGGTGCGCTTCTAGCATTCGAAGCGCAGCAGAGTGACTGGAGGTTGTTCGCCTTCTCATTTCCGTAGTAAAGCTCAATCTTCATCGTACCCTCCTTGGAAGCCTTCTCTGCTTCGCTCTGCCATTGTGCCAGCAAAGACATCGGAGCAATTACAAGAGTAGTGCATGGGGCAGGGAGAACTGATTCTGAATTTTGTCCAAGTCGCGTCAGTTGATTGACGTTGGAGATGTTACCGGCATTCTGTCGTGACTGGCGGGCGATCTCTGATCGGTGCGTATGAACAAGACTTAGCATCTGGATCGTCTTTCCTAGACCCATCTCGTCGGCGAGAATACCACCTAGACAGTGTTGTTCTTGGGCTGGGAAATCGAGTGACAGGTCGCCAGAATACGGGTTGACGTAAAACTTGGACTGTCCCTCGACTTGAATCAAGTCCTTGTCATCGACATCCTTCAGTGGCCAAACATATTCCTCCCACAACGGGTGCATCGACGGTTCCCGGTTGCTCTTCTCGTCCTTTTCTTTCGCCATCATCCAATGCAGCGCCTGTTTCTGGTACGAGCGAAGTGTCATGGCAAAAGTGTCTGCAGGTTCTGCTTCAGGTGTGCTGAAGTCGACAGACTGGGCTTTCTTGTAGAGCGCGTCTAGCTGGTCCTGCTTCAACTCCTCGCCCTCTTCAGTGTCCGATGACTCAGAAGATCCGTTCCCCTTGCCGTTAGCGATTGTCTTCTTAAGTTCTTTCTGCTTCTGCTCGTCTTGCTCCGCGGCTTGTAACAACCCTTTCCGGCCATCCTTCGCAGCGGCATTCGTTACGGTGGGTTGCAAGTTGATCTCCTGGAAAAGCTTGACGAGTGCGATTTGACGCAATCGAAGCTGCTTCTCATCTGCTGTCTCTTGCTGCTCGAAAAATTGTGTCGATCGGTCATCGGCCAGCTCAAACCCTCTGTTCCGGAAAGCGCTGTCTAAGAGGGAGCAACGCAATTGTAAGAAGACCGTGTCGTTTGTTCGGACGCGCTCGGGAGAATATACGCAAGTTCCCTCAAATTGGCAAACCTCCTCGTCAATCAATGTCGATACCCAACTCGCAGTGTCTTTAGCCAGTCGACCGATCTCCATCCCGCTTTCATTCGTAAAGCGCACGATGACATCGACGCGTCGTCCAGCCAAGTTGTTTCTCGACGGTGTGACAGAGGCTCCAAACTTTCCCTTGACCTTTGCTGGTTGTGGTGGTTGGACCTTCTGACGCTCAATCTTGACCACATCTCCATGTTTTAGGATATTGGTTCCACTCCGAGTCATCCAACCCTCCGCACCAAAAGCACCGATGTATCGCCTCTTTGGCGCTTTTCGTATCGACTTAGGTGTATGCGACTGTGGTATCGAGGAACGAGAGGGTGATCGCTTAGCGTTCGACGTGGCGAATGCGAATTTGGGCAGAGAGACGTTTTGATCTTCTACCAATTTTTGATATGTGCCATCAAAGTACATGTTGACCGCTCGCTCGAGGCTGTTACCGCAGTGGTCTCGGATTGCGCTTAGGACTTCGACACTGACGGTATCGCCAATAAAGCTTTCAAATATATCCTTGTCGAAAGAAACTGAGGACGAATCGAGGGTATGTTCGGGTGGTGGTGGTGTAAACCCATGCTTCAGAGGATCTGCGACTCCATTCTCAGGCCGTTCTGTAAGCGCGTCACGCTCGACAGGTTCCTTCTTGACCTCATCTTCGCACTTGAGAAGGCGTTTCGATTGCGGTAGAGGAGACGACTCATGAGAGCTTATATACGGAGAGTCTGAAGATGCTTCGTCCGGGTCGGCAAAGAACCTACGCTTCTTGACAGGAGGTTCTTGTGGGGCGCCAAAATCCATAATCGTACACAGTCATTACAGTCGCCGAAAGTGGACGTCGTGATCATGGATCCATCAGTATTCGTGTCGTAGACCTCTTATAGGGAGACGCGAATGTTTCTCTAGCGCGATAGACCGCGTAGAGGGGTCACCTGATCGTGTTATCAAACAGCGCCTTTCAGTGGGTTAGATCGTCTATTAGTGGTTCAAGGCGGCTCATGTTTGGCGGATGTCATAGGTATCGACCGCGCTAGAGCTCGGAAGATCGACGTCATGTCAAAAATTTCCAGAGTGCTAGCATCACCTGGTGTTTAGAAATGCGTCCTCGTTGACTGGCTCTACATTTACAACAGCTACAAGCCGCCAACAGTAGCAATTGTTCTTATCTAAGCTTAACCGACTACTATTCTGATCGCGCATTGGCATTATAGCTTCCTTCAAGTCTTCTGAATGCTACGTCCAAGGCTTACGGCTCGAAGCCTTCACAGGTTGGGCCGTGTCCCCGCCACCCGGCGCAGCTTCGTCACCGAAGCCGACATTGAATCGGCGCGGAAATACTGCTATACACAGCTTGAGTATGTGGGATGGGACGGGATGATTCCCTCTGCAACTCGGATACTGACATCGCGAAAATAGAACCAGCGACTACGATGCACACCTCATCCGCCGCTTCGTACCCTCTCCCGTCCAAGACACATACGCCGCCCTCCGCGCTCTTAACCTCGAACTCGTGCGCCTCCCCGAAATCGTCTCTAATCCCGTAATCGGAAGTCTTCGCGTAAAATTCTGGCAAGAATCCCTCGACAAGACTTTTGCGGGCAACCCCCCTCGCGAACCTATATGCCTTCTACTACACAAAGGTCTCCAAGACCTCGAGGCGCGCTCTGACAGCTCGACGAGGAAATCGATAAAGTTCTGGGTCTCGCGGTTAGTCAAGACGAGGGAGAAGCACATGAGTAATCGGCCGTTTAGCAGTCTGGCTAGTCTGGAGGAGTATGGCGAGAATACTTATTCGACTCTCATGTACGCGACGCTGGCGTCGTTGCCGCTTCGGTCGATGAACGTCGACCATCTTGCTAGCCATATCGGAAAGGCCTGCGGCATAGTAGCTGTGCTTCGAGGCGTGCCGATCCTCGCCGCACCCGCTCCGCCAGCTCGATTACCATCTGGGGCAGATGCCGGACCACCGCGCGACCCAGCACTTCTACTACCCCTGGACATCATGGCGGAGAACGGCGTGAAAGAGGAGGAAGTGTTCCGAGAGGGTCCCAATGCGCCGGGTTTTCAAGACGCCGTGTTCCAAGTCGCCACGCGAGCAAACGACCACCTCATCACTGCCAGGGAAATGTTGAAGAAGCTCAAGGCCGGAGAGGGTGCTGGCCACGATTTCGAACATGAAGGAGAGGGCGAGCATTTCTACGGAGAGGAGAACGATGTGAGCCGAGAAATCCGCCAGGGCTTTGGTGTGTTGCTGGAGGCTGTGCCTGCGGGACAATATTTGCAGAGGTTGGAGCAGGCGAACTTTGATCCGTTCGGGGTCAAGACCGCTGGATGGAAGTTGCCGTGGAGTATATGGCAAGCCCTGTCAAAGGAGAGGATATGAGTACTATAAGAGTCCCGGACTACTATCCGTGTGTAATATCTGTACATAAAGCTGTAACAATAGCGATATTTTAATCAATCAAAGGCCGTATCGACCTATGCTACTTTTTTGCGATTCGATACCATTAAAGCTATTAATTCAAGCGATGGGGATAGATTCACTGCCATGAGATTTGACTGAAGCCCAAACCGTTCTGCTGATTCAATCTCAGATTTATCGAGAATACGCACTTCTTCAAGTATAAAGTCAAGCACCGTTGTTCAAGAAAGTAGACCAACATGTGCAAGCTTCCGGCTTGGCTTCCACAATTTTGGTATAGGTTAACCAGCTCAACCCGGCAGAACCTCGGCATCAAATTCAAGCCCCAGATTTCGAGATCCGCCAGAAATTCTACGCCAGCTCGCGCGGCCAACCTCAGCCCGACACTATTGCTGTTTGTAGATGTCGTCGCAAAGATGCTCTACGAACTCATCGCCATCGTACGCCCGCACCCTTTCATTTCATGACTACTGCCTTGACAGAGTCAACGCTAACTATCACAGGTCCGACCGGGCAACCTTGGAGAGGTGAAGGAGTACGTCACCACCCCATCCGCGATCGCAACCTCGCTTCCTCGCCCAGACCACCATCGAGAACCACGCAACTAACCCATATATCCTCACAGAATCGCCCAAACCGTCGGCTCTCTTGTCCTGAAGAATGGCGGTGTAATCCGCGGCCTCGCAAACTGGGGCGTCTTCTCCCTGCCCAAGCCCATCTCCGTGCACCAGATGAAGCACTCTCACGGCCACTACTTCGTGATGCGATACGATGCCTCGACAAACGTCCATTCTGTTGTCCGAAACACCCTGCGACTCGAGCCCCGTATGATTCGATCAGCACATGTTAAGCTTGGCGATGGCAAACTTGAGACGCTGGCTCGATTTGGACCGCCTAAGTGGAAGACGAAGGCAGGCGAGGTTTAAAGAGATTGGTTCATGAAAAGTTATCGAAATATTCGCTATAGACCTAGGCGATTCGTTACAATCTATGCAATGGCCACTGAAAACGGTGGCGGACGGGAGGAGTGCGCTGAGGAAGACTGTGAAAGGATACTGGCTTGAACGGGAGTAAGTCGTTGTAGGATATGCGAAAGAGTTTAGAAGGACTGGAAGAGATCATGCATGGTCGATCTATGGTCATATGTTGGGCGTCAGAAGATGCCTTGTAAAAAAACCATGTTGTCAGGAAACATTGCGGCCGCGGTGTATGAAGTACATAAAGCCTGGGGCATCTGAATGCAATAGAACTTGCACTTCAATTTACGACAAATTCTACCATTGGGGTCTTGATATGGTGAATCTCTTGGGAGGACTCGGATAATGCTCCTTTTTACGTGTATCATAAGTCATTCTTCGGTTGTGACGGGAATCTTCTCCAATCGCCGCCAATTCCCCTAGAACACAACTGTTCTTCACCCTCGAATCATGATTACCATGATAGTCAATTAGCCCTTGACAGGGTTGCGCTGAATCTCTTCGCTGTATCCGCTACGTATGTACTGAACGGTGGTTTAACCCTTATTTGTCCACATCCATGCCCTCGGTCTTACCGATGCCTTTTCCGCGACACCACTCGACAAAGTCGTCAATCACACTGGGCCAAGCACCATCCTCGTTCCAGAATGACAGCGTCTCATCACCAAGGGTCTTGAGCGCAAACTCGAGCGTCATGTTCCACATATCCTTGTTGACGGAGCGCTTCCAGTTGTCGGCAAGGAAGCTGTTCCATAGCTCGAGCCAGTCGTGATTGCTAGTCTCCCAGGAGAGCCCAGGCGATGCGAACAGGATGCCCCAGTAGATCTGGGCATTCTCGAGGCTTAGAGCCTTTTGGTCATTCTCACGTCCAACGTTGAAGGTGTGGCGATAGACCCGCTTGAAGAGAGTGTGATTTGTCGAAAGTGCTGAGACGAGTGACTTGATGTGGGCAGCATGCTCTTGATGTGTTGCACCAGCTCTGCAGGGGTGTGAGTATCATAACTGAACGACTCTGTCCGCGATAAAATGCTTACCCAGTAACCTTCCAGCCGTCAACATAGCCTTTTCGTGTGATCAGGCCAACTGTGGGAGCTTGCACCAGCTCGAGGGCAACGAATAGTTCAGCGTTCTCAAGGCTCACATTGAGCTTCTCGCTGAGATATCTCATCGTAGAATCGAGTTCTAGCTTGTCCTTTTCGTCACTAGCATCTAAAGAGCGATACATGTAAGCAACGCATGCGTGGGCAAGTTGAGGCGCATCTAGTACCTTGTAGTGAAGTGAAGAGTGCGTCAAGTTTGGCCTCTAGAGGTGAAGGCCCTCTGTTATCGACGTTGGAGCTGAAATACCTACATAATCACCAAGTCAGTCATAATGAACACACAGGAGAAGTACACGGTGCAGAATTAGATGGTCTACTTACGAATCGACTGCCTCGTTAATCTTAAAGCCCGTTGATTTGAGGTACTGCCATAGCCTGAGGTCAGCAACTCTCTTCGCACCAAAGGCCAGGGAGTCTGGCCGATATGTTCCCACAATAGCTGCCTCCCGCCTCTAGCCCAGACCAAACGTATTCGCATCATGAGCTTAGGCAGAAAGAGGATCCACTGGCCAAGATTGAAGAACAATGCGAAGACGTACCCTAGCGGCATGACGTTCGGAAGCTCCAGTCAAGGTGACAAACTGGGAGATCAACACCTTTTGCTGGGTGGACGAAGGAGGCGGCATGGTGGCAGAAGGTCTTTGAGGATGGACTCGATGGTTCTTGCGCCCTGAACCGTGCGACTTTCGGGTGGAGGATTGCTTCGTTATAGCGATCGATTCTCCCGAGACGCAGATTGGTCGCTAGTAATTGTTTCGGTGTCGGAGCCTTACACGCTCTGCCTGACCGGTGAGCGGTGGGATGATAGGAAGAGCGGCGCAAGATGTCGGGCGAGGTTGTCGAGTTCGTAAGCGGTCAGGGCAACTGGCAGACTTAGAAAGAAATCAACCGCAGGTCGAGATGGGCTGGTCCAATCATGAAGTTGAAGTTAAACGGGGAGATGAGGATGGGAATTGTCAAGTTGAAGGTGGAGGATCGATGGAGGGGTCGTGCTCTTGCGACAAGGCTACGAAGGGATCGGTGGTGGGGTCATAGCAGCCCGCTATTGCAACGTTGAGGGCGGCTTCCGCGGGCACTACAGCAGTAAATCTTCAAGGAACGCCTTTCTCGATGCAGTCAGAGCACACGTGAGTACTTTTGAGAAGACTGTGTAGATCGAATGGTGCGTGATCCCGCATGATAACTCATAAATTTTGTTCTATTCCTCCCTATTTCTTTCGCAATGGGCCTGCGAGGTGACAATCACAAACACCGTGATCACTGAGAGCTTCCAGTGGCTCAAGGTGCTACGGGGTAGTGCGAGCCAACCGCTGACCTCTATACCTGATTGTGTAAGCCACTCACTTCAGCGACCCATGACGTCGGGTCGCGCCTGAAGCAGCCACTAAAACGCGGCGCCAACAGGCCAGACGCGGTTTCTTAATTGGCAATAATTAATCACAACCCTCCCGCACGAGCTGCACGCCCTCTGCTGTTCACGCTTAAACTCGACCTACGAGCCCTTCTCTGAGCCTACGCCGATCTGCAAATTAACTTGTCCAGGTCAGGCCATGTCATGGCTTCGCCCAGCGCCGTCGCGGCTGACGAATCGTTCCAAATAGACCCTGCCGAACCGCTTAAGGGCTTGGTCGTCTGCTGCACGAGTATACCTCATGATCAGCGCGTGAGTCTTCGATGCGCGCCATGATCTATGTTGACAACGACTTCAAATGCATACTGACACTCTTGATCTGACAGACGAGACTCGATGGGAAAGTCACGCAACTAGGCGGAAGACACAAGTACGACCTTACTCCAGACGTCACGCATCTTGTCGTCGGTGACTATAACACTCCCAAATACCGCCATGTTGCCCGCGAACGACCAGATATCAAGGCTATGGACGCAGAATGGGTCGAGGAACTGGCCGAGTTATGGAAAAGGGATGAGTTATTTGACTTCAAGGATCTGGAAGCCCGCCACCAACTCAAGCCTCTCGAAAAACGAGGAATCGATACTGCTGCTCAGCTTCCCAACGGCCAACAACCGGCACGCGATTCATTACTAGTTTGCCTTACAGGGTTCGGAGACCAGCGCGATGAGATTGCTAAGAAAATCAGCGCCAACGGTGGACGGTATACGGGAGACTTGACACGAAAGTGTACCCATCTGATCGTCAACAAGCCCGAGGGCAAGAAATATCTGGCTGCCAAGGAATGGAACATCTACGCGGTAACACTTGGCTGGCTAGAGCAAACTATTGCTCGGGGGATGATATTGGAGGAGGCGAGGTTTGATCCCTTGCTGCCCGCCGACGAGCAGGGCGTGGGAGCCTGGATTAAGAGGGACTCGATGCGAGCAGCATGGGGGAAGCGCTCGAGGTCGGCTATTTCCATTGCACCCGAGGAGGGGCCCAGGAAGCTTAGGAAGACAGCCAGCATGAAGCTCAACTCCCAGCGTAACAATATTTGGGGCGACATCCTTGGCCGCGCAAATTCGACGGAGAATTCGTTTGTTGCGAACGAGCAGCAGGATGCGATGCTCCCTCCGCCACGTGAGTCGCAAGCTCAACCAAAGGCATCCGCCAAAACCCCAGCACCGGCAGTGTCTGCGATCCCCTCATTACAAGAGGACCGAGGCATATTTGCCAAGTGCTGCTTTTTTATCCATGGCTTTAGCAGTCAACGGACATCCCTTCTGGAGCAGACTATCGTCGAGAGAACTGGCACCATCTTCCATAACGTGGAAGAAGTCATCGGTGCGAACGACTTCAACCATCGCTTTGTCATCGTTCCCCAATCATCCCAACCCGTAACTCACCCCCTAGTTCCTCACGAGACTGTCCACCTCGTCACCGAATACTACATCGAAAGATGTATGCACAGCAAACACTTCGTCGATCCTCTCGAGCATGTCCTCGGCCGACCATTCCCCTCCTTTCCCATATCTGGCTTTGCCGACTTGACCGTCTGCAGCGCCGCCTTCACTGGCATCGAACTAAGCCAGGTAGCCAGGAGTGTTGGCCAGCTAGGCGCTCGCTTTGAGGAACAGTTTCGCCAGGGCATCAGCGTGTTGGTATGTCGAGAGCTCGTCGCCGTGCGCAAAGAGAAGCTTCGTTTAGCCATCAAATGGGGCGTACCAGTCGTATCAGCCGACTGGCTATGGGAATGTATCTCGACGGGTTACAAGGTTCCTCTCGACGACTTTGTCTTTCCCGAGCTCAAGTCGCGATACGAGTCAACTACGCAGGATTCCATGCCACCCACGGCTAAACCTAGATCATTATCTGGGAAGCAAATTCAGCGAACGTACTCCGAACCGGTCCCAAGGATCTCCAGAACGAACAGCATAAAGCCTCCCGGCGCAGCAGGCGTTGACACGACCGCCTTCGATAGCGACTCACCTGGAAAGCTACATCGGAAGCCTCTAGAAGACTCCGTCGTCTCTGCCGACTTCGACACCGCTCCTACACACACTGTTGCGGAAAGCTTCGCCAGACCTAACGATGCATTCCAATCTCATCTCGAAGAAGTCTCCTCGACAAAGCTAAACAAATCTCCCACCTTGGAAAAGACCAAGATATCTCGAACGCGCTCCGACCCCACCATGCAGCCCTCTACCACCAACGAACCCATCAAGAACACTGAACAACCACCTCCCGACGCAAAACTCCAAGACAAACAACTCCTACACAGAGAACAACTCCTCAAACAACAGCAATCCGAAGAAGCCAAACGCCAAGCCCGAGCCGCAGAACGTCAAGCCCTCTCCTCCAAGCTAACCTCCCTCATCGAATCCACCACACCCACGGACCTCAACTTCGCCGGCCACCCCACGATCACCAACGACGCTCACCCGGGCCCCCGTCCCCGCCGTCGCCAGATCCTGGGCCGCGCAATCAGCAACGCTTCCAACGCCAGCAGCGCTGCGAGCGCAGATGTGGCGAGCAAGTCCGCGCCAGAGAGCATGCGCAATGGCCACGGGGAAGACGAGCATGGTGATGATGGTGGAGACGACGAGCCCCCGGCCACACAGCTCGAGTATAGCGATCCGAAGGCGCAGGAATGCAAGGCTGCGCTGATGAATCGCATGATGGGAGGGTCGGGGGATATCAGGCCTGCGAGCTCGGCGGCGGTGGGTGTTGTTGGGGGGAGATCAATGAGGAGGAGATGAGGTGCTTGGCTTGCAGATCATTCCTTGTATTGGTGCTATGATGGAAGATACATCGGAAGGTGCTGGCTGAAAGCAATGGACGTTTGGATGGTATAAAGGAGTTAAGCACTGGTATAAGATACAGTCACAGCTTTGGACAGGTCTGCATGAGATGGGAATCTAAGACAGGATAGCCCTGATTCAAGAATTACGATAACGATTTCTCCAGGATGTTCATCCCCTATTGTATATCATCCTATCCCGTCGTCTAGTTTCCCCATTGCCTCAGCAGCGCAGCAATCCAACCCGACGCCTGCGTAACGTCCCCATCTCCAAATGTCATTCCCGACCTCAAAAAAGCAAGCAAGCAAGCAACCAGGCCCCTCCCGCAAGACTCTGAGTGATACTATTTTGCCTTCCCCAACACTCGATCCCTTTTGATCCCCATAAAACTGTGATAACGATGTGAAGCAAATGAAAGGTCTTCTCCAGTGATGGAGTTGGGCGCCCGTCTCGAGACCCTGATCTATTCTGCGATAAAGCTGAAAGCAAACAAAGCGAGGATACCGAGAACATGAAAAGAAAGAAGTAAAAAGAGAGAGAGAGAAAAGTCGACATGCGATTATTTGGTTCCCAAAGAAAACACCTGTATGTCGCAACCCGATGTAGGTCGTTGATTCTTGAAGCCTCAAAAAACCATCTAGCCTGGAAAACGGCTGGTAAACTCGGACGAAAATCAGAAGAAAAGCTACTCGAGTGGATGCGCCCGTGAAGATTTGACACCGTAGCATTAAAAGGCATGTAAACGTTGAAAGTAACTACAAGAACGAAATGGGGGGAGGTGAGCGCTGCTCAGTCGTGTAAAGTGCCTTTTTCTCGGCTTTCAAAAGCTAGTCGAGTAAATCGCCGGTAGGCTCTTCGTTTTCGTCGGGAAGCACTTTGGATTCAAGGGTATCCCAGCGGCGGTTGAGTTCCTTGCTGTCATGATATCAGCGCATGATCTCGACGCCGACATGAGATGGAGTTGGGGTCGGAAGACTTACGCAGACTCTCTGGACATTGCCACGCCCCGTTGCTGGCAGAAGTCCAAGAAGCGATGCATAGTTCGCTCCCGCTTGAAGGAAGCCATGACATCCCCTCTTGGTAGCCCGTCCTGCTTGGACTTGACACTTCCCTCCTGTTTCATAAGAACGTGAATGCGCAACGCCTCAACGTTCCAGACTACCTTGGCGATATCTCTCAGGTTGATGTGGAAGTCGATCGGGTCCTTGTGAATTCCCCATGACACAGGATCGACGCTCTTAAGCACCTGGTGTTCGAAGCACTCATCCTCGTCTAACCAAGTCCAGTACTGCGTTACTTTAGTTGAGCTCGTGTAGTGTCGTGTCTTGACCTGGTAGATGCGGTAGTCCTTGGGCCCAATGACCACACCGCTCCAGGATTCGGTATCGGAGTAATCGGCAGCTTGAGATTCGTCTTGAGCATCTTCAAAGGGAGCTGGAGAGAATTTAATGCGCTTATTGACGTTGATGGAGTCCCCGTACTGCGTGGCGAGAGGCGACTGCTCGAGAGTGGGCGTAGCTCGCGGGGTACTGTCCACTGAAGCCGCGTGCGACTTCTTTCGCTTCATCAAAGGCTTGGACGCGCTGCTAGGGCTAACTAAGCTAGGACGACCGGTCATCTTCATCCCAGATGGCCGACCGATATTCTTGAAGCCATGCTGACTACGTAGAGCGCTGAGCTTGGGGTCATGATAGAAGTCATGAATCGTCTTTGGCAAGTTAAATCGAGCCCCATCAGCCTGAATTAGCTCGTGAAGACGGTGACGTAGCCATTCGATCGGCGTAACATCGAGATTAAATTTGGCGAGCTCCAAAACGGTTTCGGAGAGTCGGAAAAGCGTATCGTAAGAGCAGATGCCACCCTTGCCGGAGTGAACGTACCGCTTACCCAGAAGTTGGTAGGGGCTTATATCACCTTCTTCGATGAACCGCAGAATCTTGGCACCTCGGTTCACCTGCCGCCCTATCTGATACTTGGAAGAGCCTCTTTTTTCCTGATTCGCGCTGGCTGAGATGGCAACTTGGTGCTTTTCCCTCCAGCGGGCTAACTGGGGCTCGATGAGACTTCTGACATCCTGCCAGCCTGCTTCCCAGTAGGGATGGTTCTCGTCGATCTTGACTAGAGGAACACCTGCCATGCATTCTGGATGCGTGTAGATGATACCATTATCTCTGAGAACAAGGTTTTCACGCGTGATGGGCTCTAGTTGCGATTGTGCTTCTTCGGAACCCACCGACTCCGTTGGGCGAGGCGAGTTCTCACTCGCGAGCATCGAGGTCGGCGTGGGACGGTCAGCCGAAGCGGGTCTGCTACGGGCGTTGGCAGGAGTGAAGCCAGGTGTCACTTGATGATCCCGTGGCGTAGGCATCTGCTCCGGTTCATGGACGCCTGTATCGCTGGCCGCATTCTTTCTGGGCGTATCTATCTCGGTGCTAGGGTGGGCCAGGTCAGGTTGTCCTCGCTGGGATGGAAGGATATGTTGAGGCGCGGGCACAGTCAGCGGGTGCTGTTGCGACGGACTCGACTGGCGAGACTGGAGGGACTGGATAGAAGGGAGGTGCTGGACGGGCTGAACGTCTTGGCTATTCTGAATCGGCGGTAGACGGGGCGCGTCATTGTCCAATCCTGCAATCGTGTGGACGTCTGGCCTAGGTAGGACAATCTCTGAGCGTGGTAAAGAGGCAGCTGATAACGCTGGATGTCTCACTGGTAGTTGTTCGGGAGCAGCCTCTAATGGTCGCTGATCTCTTTGTTTGGAAGCCGCAAGATCAATGAAATTCCCAGAAGCTCCGTGACACCCTTGCCGATTCCATTCACAGTTCCCGCACTTTTGAAGTAGGTCTCCACCGACGACGATGCAGTCGTCAAATACCCCTTGATTCTTGTCGCAGGTTACACATCTCTTCTGTTGAATTTCACCAGTAGCTTGGATCATGCAGGATAGCCATTTAATTCCCTTTGCTTCTCCGCGCTCGTAGATGTTGTCAAGATTCAACTGGTTGAAACGGCGCCCACGGCGAATCTTGACCGGCCTTCGGATCTCCAGATTCTGGATGTTTTCTACCCATTGATTCCAAGGCTCAATGCGGCGAACTGGCCCAACCACATTGCCATCGGAGTCGACCACATCCACGATAGCTTCGCTGCGGATCTCTCCGCCAGTGTTGTCGTTTGCTGATATAGGCCCGTCCATTGCAGGGTGATAGCTTTGTCTTGGGCGATCTTGTTGCGAGTGCTCCCGCGATGCTCCGTTAGCCACGCTTTTCGTCGGCGTAGGTCGTAGCGGAACGTCATCCGTGCCGTGACTTCTCTCCGCATGCTTGAAGAAGCTGTCTAAGTCAAAATCGTCGTCGCTGTTAACCTCATCGGGATCCTCGCCCTTCTTCTCCTTAAAGTACCTGCGCATCGTCTTCATCATCACCCTGCGCGCATCTAGATCGGCCTGGCATTTCTCGCGGTAATTCTTTTCAATCCTGAGTAGACGTTCGTTTCTAACTTCGCATTCATCAATGACCCGGCGCAACTCTTCTTCCACTTTGGCCAAGTCTTGCGCAAGGCGCATCTGAGTTTCACTAAGTTGCTTTCTTTGCCCATTAAGAGTGCCCAGCTCTACCTTGGCGTCCATGACGGTTCGCTGATATTTGGTCCTCGCTGCCTCCTGCTCCGTGTCGCGCAAGCGACGTTGAGTGGCGTACCAGTTACGTTCTACACCATCCCAGATGGCCTGGCTTTCCTCCCTTGAGAATGGCTTGAAGACTTCCGCTTCAGACATCCCAGCGGTTGACGTTTTGGATCCTGGCAAATTTTTATGGAAAATCCCAGCAACGTTATTTGGGAATGCCTTGGTTTTGTCCTTCAAGACTGCTGATGATGTAAACTCGTATACAACTTAGAAAGTTGAACACAGAGGGCACACGTGACCGCAACTAGCTGAACCAGGAAGCTCAACTGCGGGTGATCCACAAGTAACGTACCGGGGTCAGGGGCAGAGGTGAGATCGGAAGCCGGAGGAAATAAATGATCGCCCTCTGAAGTGGGCTCCAACGAGCTTCAAGGTGTTGATGGAGTCCAGCGAATGCCTCGGCCCCACTGCGCAAATAATACCGGCGGTGGGTGGTCCGAGAGCGAAGGTCTTTGATAAAAAGAGTTTGTGGGCGGGCTTTGTAACTTGGGCGAGAGAGAGGGGGGGGGAGATTGCGGGTCGTTGAAAATCACGAGGAGATTCGAGAGCGTCGAACGGTGGGTGATGCGCTTTGCGATGTGTGATGTGTGTCGTAAGGTTGGGTGTCGTAAGGTTGGGTATTGGAGTAGATGGTGGCTTGTGGGCGGCGCTCGTTTCCTCAAACGATAGATGAAGGTGGCAGAGTCGTACTATCGCCAAGTTGCACTGAGAAGGCGGCGTCGTCGTCTGGTTGTATTGGCTTGATTGCGGTTTACACGTCTCTTCTTTCGTGCTTCGTGATTAAGATGTACTCCTGCGATCTTGGTCAGCATGGCATGTCTTGGAAGGGTGCCATTTAAATGTTACTGCAATCGCAAGCGAACTGGCGAATATAACTTTTGGAGTTCATACGGATCCATGTCCCCTCCCCTTGTCGACATGCCGGGTCGTAAGGAATAAGTCCGCCGTCGTCACAATGACACGCCCCTGCAACAGGCGTCCCTCTGTTGGTTCGACGC
>QUZF01000131.1:0-119528 GCA_003693555.1 Coccinonectria pachysandricola
GGGGGGGGGGGGGGAGAGAAGAAGCAGCCCAAGGAGGATCTCGAGGAAGAATCCGGAAAGAGTGCAGAGATAACAAGAACAAGGACAAGGACAAGAACAATAACAATAACAAGAAGCTGGAGAGAGAAGACGGCCGTATCTCGTCCTTTCGGATTACTGACTTCCCGAAGGCGGGAGGGTTGCGTCTAGATGTTTCAGGACGGGGGCCAGGTCCGCCTGCTGAGGAAATGACTGAGCAATTTCGGCTGCTGGATCTCGAGCAAAAGCGCAGATTCGGGAATACGAGACGAATAATGAGGAGGAGGAGGAGGACAAGAATCAGAAGAACAAGAATGACATGAGTAGCGTACCATCTGCTGCTCCCTACTGTAGGAGCCTAGTGCAAAAAGGCGACGGCGACGGTGACGGTGACAAGTGCCTACTGTAGGTTCGAGCTTGAGTAGGCGCAGGCAGAGACGAGACAGGCAAGAGGCGCCTTTGTTAACGCTAATGTGGCGGAACCCCGTCTGGCCGATCAGCTGCCCGCTCCGCTAGCAAGCTACCGTCCAGTTCTCCAGTCAACCAGTCAGCAGCCAGCATTTGGCTTGACAACGCAGCGCCTATTTTGGGGGGGGGGGGCGGCGCCAGACTCCGCTGAGCCTGAGGTACCTACTATAGATAGATATTCGGCAACTCCATAGGAAGGCCCAAGCTTAGCTTATCTCAGCCACAGCCCCTCCAGAATGTTAAGCCACTGCAGATGCGGCCGAACATAACTCCATCCTCCGAATTGACTGACCTGATGCCGTGAGTGGGAAAAGGTACGTACAGCAGCCTCACAACTCAGGCCAATAGCCGTCGGGGTCCGCCAAAAAAGTCGACGTCCCATCTTCAGCAGTGGTTACCACGTTCGCGTGACGACGACCGCGACAATCTCCAACCTCGACATCCCTTCTTTCGCGGCTCCTCCTCCTCCTCCTCCACACAGCCCGTCATGATTCGCCCAAGGCTAAGATCGCCGCGCCTGGCCTTCAGCTTCGGCCTGCGCACAACCGTCAACGCCCGCCGCTCCATTCATCATGTCCCCGAGCTGCCGCACGACTACTCCCAGGGCGTTCCCAATCTGATGAGCCCTGGAGGTTTCAATCTGGCCTGGACCGAGTACATGAAGCTTATGGTGGAGAAGCTGAATGCTTTGACTGTTGGTATGTTGAGAACTGCGCCCAATTGAGCAGCATTGATCGCCCGGCACTCGAACAGTCGAGCATCCTCATCGCTGCTCATGAAGCTTTATGATACGGCAACATACTGGTCGCAACATGCTGCAGGCGCTGACTATCAATCGCTTTTCAGGTACCGAGCTCGAAGATAAAGACACCAAGACCGTTGCCATCATGACAGCTCGCGAGCCCAACCAGGCTCCCGTCTTCAACTACGCCTCCATGGCCCACAACAACCATTTCTTCTTCCAGGGAATCTCGCCCACCGGCTCCCCGATGCCCGAGGTCCTTCGCAAAGAGCTCGAGGCTTCCTTCTCCTCCATCGAAACCCTCCGCCGCGAATTGATCATCACTGCCTCCGCCATGTTTGGTCCCGGCTTCCTCTGGCTCGTCAAGGCCGGCCCCGGCGATTACCGAATCTTGCCCACTTACCTCGCCGGTTCTCCATACCCTGGCGCTCACTGGCGCACTCAGTCCTCCGACATGACGACACTCGGCAAGGACGGTTCAGCGAAGAGCTTCTTCCGCAACCAGTCTCAGGGCAGCCGTAAGCGCGACGGTGACCTTCCTCCAGGTGGCATCGATCTCGAGCCCCTCCTGTGTCTCAACACCTGGGAACACGCTTGGTTGTTGGACTGGGGTGTCGGTGCCGGTGGCCAGGGTGGCAAGTTGGCTTTTGCTGAGTCGTGGTGGAACCTGATCGATTGGGAGAAGGTCGCCCTGCGTTCCGGCCTTTTGGGGACTGAATAGTTCTAGCCGTCATGAACAGAGATAGGATGCAACAAGGGAATCAAAAGAGACGAGTTACAAACGCCAGTTTAAATCAAGACGGCACTCGAGCTGCTGCGTGGAAGGGTTAGATGTAAAATATTTGTACTATGCCTATATACAGAACGTAAAATGTATCATGTTATGCCATAGTCATGGTGTCCGGCTGAGACATACTCTTTGAAGGCCAGCGCATTAAGTTTTCACCTCTATGTGACTTGTAACCCTGAGCTCACTGTGATACCATAACTGGGCACTGCCGTCACGAAACGCAGGTGATATTCGGAAACACGATTCTCAGTGAATGCAATCTTTTATTTCGTTTCGTTTCATCCTAACTATTCATAAGAGCACCGAAATCTGCAGTGAAGAAAAGCAAATGGTATCCAAGTCGTTAAAAGCCCGTCAAAAGAGAATGTATGAGAAATCCATGCCATAGCCGTAGCCAAATACAGGCCCGTGTGAACAAAGCAATGATGAAATTTCAAAAACACCATAGAAACACCGCTCATCTTGAGCTTAACGCAATTCGCTGTGCGAGTATCTCGCGGGAGAGTCGCGTCGGTATTTTGCAGTTCTGTCATGAGATTCTTGAAGAGAAAAGGAAAAGAAGATAGAGAGAGGGGGGGGAAAGCGTACGAGAGGCGAAGGGAGAAAAGGAGAGAGGAAAATGCCGTGACGTGATGTGTCAGCATGTAGCTGATGAGACCTTTGAGTATAAGGAGTGCGATAAAAACAAAACATAATGGGGATCGGTGAACGATGGGGTAAAGAGGCTGGTAGTTTAGATCATGTTGCCGTTGACGCTGACCTCAAAACCCTCACCCTTTTGCTTAAGAGCCTTTGCCAGCATCAACTCCCGCATCCAGTCGATGCGGTCATCACGATTCTTGACAGCAAAGTGGTGCGTCTTACCCGTGCCGTTGACACCCTCTCCAGGGTCGGTGCCAGCGGCGGCGTGAAGAGCGCTCTCACGCTTGCGTAGCCGGGTGGCATTCTTGTCTTGTGGAACAAGTTGGAAAGCAAAGGCACCAACAGGGTCGCTCTTCTCACGGTGATGCGAGATGTTGACAGCTTTGAAGGCTGCGCTGAGCTTAGAAGTAGATGCAACGCTCGAGCAGGCTATAGCATAGTCGTCAATGTCTACATACTCGAGCGTGCGGTCAATCTTGTGAGCGTCTTTGTGCATGTTGAGGCGAGTACCCTTGAGCGTGAAGTAACCATCATTCCACTCGTGGCGAAGCAATTTAGTCTTGCGCTTCTTCATGGGCCCCTGGTGAGTGATACCACTGGCAGGACCTCCTACGGGAGCTGCCAGGTGCTTGTTAAGGGAAGCAATATTACTATCCACAGTTTTGGACCTCTCTATGGGGGACCAAGGATATTGGACTCTTGGAGGAGCCTTCAGGGGCATGTGGGAGTGCTGGATAGATTGCAAAGGCTTTTCCGGAGACGTCGAAGCTCTGCGGGGTGGGTGAACCACAGAAGTAGCTCTGTCCTCTTCCAGAGCAGGGAGGACGAGGAAGGACGGGCGGCGGGAAGATGCGCGTGACTGGCATCGGGCAGAAGAAACATCATGAGTAGGAGACGTGCGATAGTTCATGTCCGGGGGCACAGACTGAGAGACATCACGGGCAATGGGCCCAACGGGCACAGCAGTTACCGGCACATCCATCTCCGAGAATGGAGTACCGAAGCGGTAGGGGTTTTTGGCTGTTTCCAAATCTGGCGACAGAGGTTGAGCCTTATCCATTTGGTAGGGAACAAAATCGCTCTGTTGCACAGGTGACTGCTTCTGTGCCTGCTTCTGTGCTGTTGGAGAGAGGGTTGAGGCACGAGGCGGCGCTGCGCGCGGAGTCTGCGACTTGCCAGGGATGGCGAGCTTGGGAAGGCGACGAAGACCTTGGTGAGGAGCCCTGGGGGCTGGGTTTGGATCATATGGTGGCGTAGGAGGGACATCGTTCTCCCTATCTTTTAGTTGCCATTGTTGGAAGCTCAGGAATTGACGAACGTTATCCTGCGGATCTCGTTGCTGAACGCTGTTGAGTGTTGCTTGCTGCAGGTACTGGAGCGGCGGCATAGCTCCGGGGCCCAAGATGTCGGAAGATGCAATCACCGAAGGGACAGCGTCTGAGATGGGGCGAAGCGTCTCATTGGGATCAATGGCCTTTGCAGTCTCTGGGTTGCCAGCATCGCCAACCATGACGGTACCAACGGTATTCATATCCACGTTGGGGTGCTCCTTTCTGAATGCACGGATGAGTTGCTGTTGCCTTTTCCACTTTGAGCAATTCTCGCCTTTAGAACAGTGGTGCTCTTTTGGGATAACCTGCTCGATCCCGATGATAGAGACTGACTCCATTGGCGTGATGTCGTCTCCGGACTGCAATCTTCTTTGCCTCCTCTTACTAGCCTTACGTTGCTTTAGTCCCCGACCCTGACCCTGTTTGCCCTCCACTTCCTTTTGGACCTCGATGCTCGGTACATCCTCGATAGGGGTTTCCGGCCTAGGTGACGGGGGGCTGTTATCCCTCAGAGTTTGAATCTGATGCCAGACTTTGGTGCGAATCCCGAAAGATTGGATGTCAAGTTCTTTCAAATCTTCAAACTTCAGAGTGATTAGGATAGCACCATTGATGTCGTTTTCGACAAAGCGGTCCGCCATCGACAGCTCAATGCCAGCATTGAGCATAGATTGCGCTACCATCTCCGGAGACCAAGAAGCCAAAGTCGAAATGTCGAGCTCGGCATCGGTGTACTGAAAGGGGCTGGAGGTGTTACTCCATTGCGGTATCGGTGTTTGCCTGGGCTGAATGTAAAAGTCGGAAGCACCTTTTGACACTCTGGGCGTGATGGGCGATAAGGTCAGAACGATATCTTCATCAAATTGTTGGTAATCTGCCGAACTGCGAAACAAATGAGGTCCTCGGGGTCCTTCCACTTGCTTCGGTGAATGCTCATCATAACCCTCGGGGCTTCTGCTAGACCTTGGCGTAGGGGCTTCATCGTATGATGATACAGTTGTAAAGCTAGGCTGTCCAGACTATTCCAACATTGTTAACTACTGAGTTCAGGCTGGGACAAGTCTATTTTCAACTTACAGATTGAAGGCTAACACGTGGCGAATTATCCTCGAAGTCGCTCAAGATATCGTCTTCATCCCAGTCAGTATCCACGAATTCGGTAGCAACTGAAATCGGTCTCGGTGTGTGAGAGTCGTTCTTAAGACTGAAGAATGTATCCCTGGGGGTGGGCTTCTGTCGCATCTCTTGGTACGTTCGACGCTCGCCAGCTCGAAAGTGTGTAAACTCCTACAGATCATTAGGATCGGTAATCTTCCAAAGAGTTCTCCTTATGCTAGTCCCACCATGACTGATAAGAGTGGTGCCAAGCACCGATTGTATATGAGTCTCAGCCGCCGTTGCTTGGTTGAGTGATGATGTTTGATTCAGCAAATGTCGTAGAGTGATGTCTGGCGCAATTTGTTTATCAAAAAACGATGAGATACTCTCAACCTGGAATCATATCTATCGACGCAACGAAAGGAAACCACATAAAAACAGGAAGACAGTACAAAAGTCGCAAAATTGGGAGGGGAGGACCGGAAGTTGGGACAGGACGCTACGGGATATTATGTATGCACTATAACCCATTGTTGGGATGCGACGCAAGCGAGGAGGGAGCATTGGCGGTCACGGGAGGACCAGAATAGTATACGAGAATGAGTGGTTAACGCAGCGAGGACAGGTCTCAGCACCACATCCTGGTCCTCGTCCCCCACTGAAGACATCAAGGGTGTCCGAGAAGAAGAGAACGCAAGCCATCACACTGGCAACGGCACGCATCACCCAGTATCAAGAGACCTTTGGAGTGGACACATGGACTTGACCGGGGGTCTGGCCTCGCTGGAGGCTGGGTTTCGAGGGCAGTTTCCTAGAGGACGGCTTTGAGAGAAGGTAGTCTACATGCTGCCAGCAACCACGAGGGGTGGAGCGTCAGGCGAAGAACCGTTGAATATCGAGGTGGCTACCTCCCGCGTGTGGTGATGTAGGCCCTGTCACGTTCTCTGTGGCTCCCTCTCACGGTTCCAAACATGACTGGGTGAAGTGATGCAAGACGGACGCATGCTGAAGGTAGGCGCGTATGCAATGTCTCAATCCAGCTTCGGGGTAGCGATTGGCTGACGTGCCTCGACACTCAGTCAAATATAGCATCTAATAAGCGCCGCAGTCTGTTGTGGAGTTGTCGAGAGAACGTTGAGTGGACGCCGTTCCACCCTTGTATGGCATGAATGTCTGTATGCTCTGCGGTCCCAATGCCCTCGCAGATCACAAACCGTGTTGGCTGCCAACGTGGGACGGAAGCTCTGCCATGCAGAGAATCATGCACATTGGATGCATCCTTTTTTGTGGCTTTGTTCTCTGCGCGAATACTTGAGAGGAGTGATCGAAGTTGTTAAGGAAGCATGCAGACCTGCCGTAGATGTTGCAGTTGGGGTTGTAGCTGCACATGCATCGAGTGCCCCTGCGTATGTGTGTGCCTTGAAAGCTCTGCATAGGCTTGTGAGCTTGCCGTGCCTTCTCTCGGTGTGATGGCGAGAACATAAACTGTCCCCAACCCTCGTTCGCGTTCGATCAGTCTATGTCCTCTTCCACTGCTCGTGGGCCAACGTTTCTCGGATGCAGAGAACCCGCTTCCGTGCCGGCACTAAGGTTGTGAGGCCGCAAACCGTCGCGAACTAGATTCAGGTATCTAGTCACGACATTGAGATCCTTGCCGTTCAAGATTGGGCACCGGCAAAACTATCGCCTCGATAACGGAACCCAGACAGACACGCAGTTGCAGTTACAGCGGTCACGGTTCACCACAGTACGTAGTAAGTAGCCCATCTCTGTTTGATGGCAAGTGCGCGCGATGCGCCAGATTCACAGTATGCTCCAAGTCGCTTCCCTGTCTGTTTTCTCATCCTGCTGCTCTCTGCGGTGTAAATACACAGGTCCCCTTGACCCTGTCAAAAACTCAAAGGTGATGAACCCCGCCTATCACAGGGCCTTGCTTTACTGCGCGCTCTCGGCAGAGTGAGCACTCAGCTTTGCATTGGGTAGAAATGTAATTCACCCCAGAGTTTCCACGACGATAAATGCCTAATGCGGCAATAGTTCCAAGGGACAAAGGCCGGTCCTGTTAACGCTGCCAAGCCGATCACCTTGCAGGGGCAGATGCAGCTTCTCGGCCGACTGCCGATCCATAGACAAATTGTTGTCATTCGCTACGACCTTTATCCTACGGCATGCCCGCCTAGGATAAGCTCGACAGGCAAGACAATCGACTAGTGGGTGATTAATGCCAGCAGAGCCGTTTGGTTGGTCGTCGTCTCAAATTGGTCTTCGCCTTACATTTAATTGCTCCGAAGTCGAAGTAACCCATGGGAGAGCCCGCAAAGACCATGTCGGTTGATATAAGCGGTCTGTTCTTCGGCAGTGTCTGATGACCTCGCAACTAATGCGGGAGAATGCATTGTTCGGACGGCGAGAATCCACAATCCCGCATAATGGATTGAAGAACGGTCGACTGAGAAACAGGTTCTACGCGAGGCCCCCGCCTTGCGATAGTTTCACGCTCCTTCCAACATGCTGATGGCTTCAGACTGGCTGGTGCTTCAGCAATTTTAGATGATACGTTCCGTGTAGATGTACGTGTAAGCTGTGCTGTGAGAGGATAAGCTTCCTCGGAGCAGGATACTAGAGTCGGGTACAGGCTTATCCAACTTAGTCAGAGGTGTTGAGACTAGTCATTGTGGGTGGTAGCGCGCATTTTCCATTTCCGAGAGTGATAATCGAGGGTCCAGGGACTTGGCGTATGGAGGGCGGGACTCGAGCTTGGTTGGTCCGTATAACAAGTGGTGGACGTTCAAGATGGATCAGCTCTTTCCTGTTTGCAGTAACGAAGATGCGACGTGACACCGATGAGGAGTGCGCATGAGGATCTTGCGGGGTTGAAGATTGAAGACGAAGGTGAAGGTCTCACAGCAGATAAAAGTACGTGTGCACTTATACAGTGCGGCAACACCACTACCACGTGGTGTGGTGTAGACGGGGTGGGGTGAAGGCTATCAATTGTACTGTAAGTGGGTGTGCTTTGCGCACCGTAAGGTCTACAGTGCAGATTGTGCTACGTACATTGTGCTCGTAAGGTTATTTTATAACCTTGTAGGGTAAGTGGGATCTTTTCCTGAGATGGACTGCTTTTGGGTGTTTAAGTAAAGCACATCGAAACAGTTGATTTGTTGTTGCCGTGCTGAAGGAGAAATACACAATGTGGTGTGACTGTAGTGGCAAGACGAGCTTTTCTGATGAAAATGTGGCTGAACTTCCCGATTCGGGATTATTGTCCCGTTCCTGTCTCCTGTGCGTGCGTACCCAGCCACCAACCTATCTGTGCCAATGTAGATGCTTCACACTGGGATATCAGATATCGAATCAGACCGTTGAGAATCAGATGGCACAAGCCTGATTTTCAGCCAATCGTTTACCGCAAATATGCTGTTTGAGTGTGGGATGTAAGGCACCGCGCCACTTCCATGTGGTGATGCCAGTCCCTACCGAAAACAATGACATTGTTCAGCACAGCACCGCTATCCAGACCACAAGTGAACATTGTCTCAGCCTCAATGACACTGTTATGAAGTGTCGCTGTGAGTTTGAACTAAAGTGATGCTTTACTACTGCCCTGCAATGTTTATCATGTAAGCTGCCGCGGCGGAGATATAAGGTAATCTCATTCAGTATGGAGTATGGAGCATTGTAGCTGTCACTTGGTGTTCACCTCATGTCGAATCCTGGCCGCCCCTCTTTTCTTTCCATCCCATTCACGATACAATAGACTTGTCACATTGCAGCTAGAGCCTTGTTCACTTGCCTGCATACTCTGACAAGCACCATATCTATCCACCAATCCGCACGTAGATCCGCCACCCTCTCCCAACGTCCTATTGAGAGTTATCATACAGACACACTTGAACAGTTGATTCACTCACGCTCACTACCAATAGTCTATCGTTTCCGGGTGCCCATCGTCGTCTCACATGATGAGTCTGAAATGCGACTTGTCTAGCGAGTGGTAGGCGTGATCAAGCTGAGTGGTAACAGCCCTCTCCGGACCAGATCGATGCAATAGTCTCCTGATATCCCCATAATGCTTACATTGAAAGTCGCGCATGGATAAATTCATCGTATTCCTAGGCTGTGGGTAGCTGCCTGGAAAGCGCATGATAAAAGCAAACGAGAAATAGTGACGGTTTTGAAATAACTAAACAGCGGCACGGAACTTTACCAGCCACAACTCTCTTATCCACTAGTTAGACCAATGCCAGGCTCATGATGTTCCAACGTTTATTGAAGCTCTATACCTCGGCTGACAGGGTTCACGACAGGAGTCGCCTCGATGCATGTTCAGCTCCAAAGATCAGACGATGCGCGAAACTTCAGATTGGCGTTACTTATCTGCCAGCAGGCTATTGACATGGATCGCCGTGTTCTCCATTCGCTAAATTCCAGCATTGTCGAATGGTGAGTGTTCAAGGTAGCATTGCCAAGATAGGGCGGCCGCTTGATTTCTGATATGTTTCCTCTTCTCCTCCTTTAAACATGAGTTATCAGTAACTTGGATAAACTCTCTGGGCTAAGAAGTAGAAAAGAACTAAATCCAACCCAACCCAGCTAAAGTAAAAAAAGATATATGTATACAACGAAAAATGAGCCCCTACAGACCCTCTTGAAGAGATCAAAGCACGTAGCCAAAATAAGCTTGATAACTAGGACCATGCTCGATCGGAGACTGTTCGCAAGCCATTCATCACAACCGTCGCTCAAGTAGAAACGTTGAATACCTGCTTATCTAGCGAGCTCCTTGCAAGGAGCTCACCAAGCGCAAGCGCAAGCGCAGGCACGAGATCGATCAGCAGCCTTGGTAGCTCGCGGTAGGAGTAATTCTTGATCTGACTCAAAGCGCGGCAATGGTCGAAATTAGACATTACTGAGTTCCATAATTAGCGTTGAATGACGCCTCTTTGCTATGGCGAGAAGAGTAAGATTGACAACATGGTGGCCAGTCCTGTCACCGATGTGTGAGCATCTGGGCTAAATTAAGAAGAGACGACCCAGGCAGCCGCCAGCTATGCGCAAGCGCTAGTAGATAGAGTTACAGTCCTACGCGCACTTGAGCGGGCCGTGAGCAGAGTTGAAGGTGGGAGGAGGTTGGATGTGAAAGCAAACAGGTGCAAGGCCAATGACGCGCATCGGCCGCGGAACTACGGGCACTTGAACGGCTAGCACTGTAGACACGGGAACAAGCGTTATACTTCTCCTTGGCCTTCAAGTTCAAGGGAACCGGGACGGACCGAGTTCGAGCCGATTGACAAGAGCCAACAGCGACATGGAGGAGCTGAGCGGGGCAGAGCTGGGGAGCTTGGACTCCCTTCTCCTACTGTTTACCAACGCATTGTACATGTTAGAATTTGTTCAAGCGTCGCATGTCATCAGATTCGCTATGATGGAGTCCACGCGAAGTAGGTTAATCCGAGCAGCTAGCGATGGCAGATTATTGCTCGCAAGTTTGTCGAGGCCCAGAGTCATCCAAAATATGTCAACACCAGGGTTTTTCCCCTTTCTTCCACAAAAGAGGGCCTGGAAATGTTTGTCATCAGACCCTAACCGTTTCTCTCTCTTCCTTGCCTCCATCTCATTGTCTGCAAGGTCTTGCCTAGCTCGCGTCTGCCGGATGTTCTGCAAGCAAGGAACAGACCAGTCGACAGCGTGGGGATTAACCGCAGAAGCTTGCAAAATTCTGATTGGTTTCAACCCCGGAGCTAACCCCTGCAAGCCCCTTTGTGACGTGTGCCGTGTCCACGGGCCAATCAAGATATTTCGTCAGGGCTAGCAAGCATGAGCTACCCCTGCCCTAGGGATCGGTTGGTCCCGTAGCCCCTACCGCTTCTGCACGAGCCAACGCTTCGTCACACTTCACTCCGTCGAATCACCGTGGGGAGGTACTCTTTTGCAGCTGCAAACGAAAAAAACCCTACCGCGCTTCGGACTTGGAATCTTGTTCAACGGACCGATGTTACTCTCCAACCCCTCGCCTCGTTAATTCTCTCGGGCCCAGTATCACTACGCTACGCTATGTGATGCAGCATGGGCCAAGCTGTGTTTCTTAGTGAGGCCATCCAGCCATGACGCCATATACCGGCTGCCTGCTCCGCACAACGGCTCGCGGCAGAACGACAACTATCTTCCACCACTTCCCATATCGAAGCGACCTGGCAGCTTTAACAAGCTACGATAACTCACTAAAATACTCTGTCGTGCCCCTGATAGTCCCATGCTGCAGGCGTTAACATAGCGGCCGCACTGTCCTCCGCTCTTCTTTCATCCCTGAAGAACTGGACCACGTTTACCGCACAAGGCTCTTTCACTGCAGCTTATATGCATTTGTCTCATAAGAAATCTCTCTCAAGCTCTCGAATATGCATATTTGAGGTACCTTGAACAGTGGATACAATACTCGACCTACAGTACAATGGTTTTGTTCCGGGCCCAGCGCTGCACGAGCTCGTGACCGCTCCTGGGAGTCACTACCTCATCCCGAAACCCCGCGACTTCCCGATCCTCAAGACGTCACTACTCATAGCGGTCAACAGATGAATCTCTCCTAGGAGTCTCCTTAGCAAGGTGATAGACACGGTAACGCGGTGGCTCGGTGGCTGCTATACAGCATCGTCTTCATACTGTACTTATCTTTCGCTGGAATAAAGCTTGAGAGTATTGTACGCCGCTCTTAGCTCCGACCCCGACTTTAGACAGCTATACGCAAAAGTACCAGCCACGAGGCGTCAGTCAGCCAATCTGTTCCCTGACCGCTTCATCAACCTGCGCTATGAATCCTTGCTCGGCCTCGAACAATGCAATTGTGATCCATATCGCCACACTCATTTTCCGTAGCACATCATATTTGAGATATGGATGCCCAGAAAGATCTAGAGTTACCTACGTCGGACGACTCCTGGCCACACTAGTACGGTCGTTTGATGATCACATTTCACAGTCGTCAAATCATTCTCTGGAGTCCGTACAGTACACGACCGGCCATCATTAATTTACAAGGCTCCAACAATAAACAAATGGACAATGGAGCTACTAGCCCAATCTTCGACAAAATCAACTGCGCTATTTCCGCATCCCCCCCTGCCCCCAAGACTCAACCTTTTCTTCTTCTCTCTCTTGGTTGTATGTGCAACAACCGGCTAGGTTCTACGTTACTACAACGTGGGGGTTGTTCCTGATGCACATGACCCGAAAAGTCGGCATGAGGCAATGAGCAGTTACACGTACAGCAGCAAGCAAGTAGCACATATAACGCGGCTTCAAGGCACATATCCGTTGCAGGACCTCTGCTGTCAATGTGCGAATCTCTAACACCGATAGTTACTTCTTTCTCCCGGGAACCTACCACTGGTCTGCTATCATACCAAGTAGCTACATCGGACGGAGTACAGACTACGCAGGGTGGAGATGGAGAGTCAAAGGATAGGCCCTCACATCGCTATTGGGTTGCATTCATCTTTTGACAGTCAGTCTTTAAGCTGCTACTCGCTGGCGGCCGCGCTCATCGTTACCCTAGAAGCTAGCTCCTCTGGATCCAGGCTTCCCAGTCTTAGGCCAGCTGCCTTGCCATGCAAGCAGAGTGGCTGCGTGCGTAAACATCTACGAAGAGACTGGATGGGATAAGGCGTAAGATGGGCACACCACGCGCACCTTTGCGCGACTTTCCTCTTTCGACCTCGACCCCAGCTCACACCCTCCACCTTCCTACGCTCATCTATTCCTAGAATGGGAAACTAATGAACAGCTTGGACTTACAGCGCGGCCATCTTTGCCGACCCGTCTTGATTGGCCCTTCTAAGCGCATTCACTGTCTCTGGTGCCATCGAGGTCCATCCTGCAGGGATTCAAAAATAGCAACAGACTGCCAACCTGCCAGCAACCACTCAGTCATGATGACCACGAGAAGAGTGGCCTAGTATAAGGATCTAACCATCCGTCTGCCGCTTCGGAAACCTGCACTCTTTTCTTCGTTGTGTACAAGGCGAGAAGTTTCAAGTGTTTTCTTTTCTCTAATCCGATCCTCCTTATCCCGCCGCCCTCCCCTAACCCCTCCTGAACCCGAATTATCCCAACATATCCCGTGAAAGGCAAGCTGGACTTGCTCGGAACCAGTCATTCATTGCGCAATTTAAGCAACCAATAAATTTACGGAGCGAACATACGAACGAAAGAAAGAAAGAGCGACAAGACCCTCTGAAGCCAAGTGCGTGGATTGATTCGACGCCCGGTTGTCACTTAGACGGAACTCTTCGCCGTTTACTTATCGATCTGGATCGACAAGATATCACTAATTTAATTTAATTTCGGTTTGGAAAGCTTGTCCTTGGCTCGAAGGCCCAGTGTTGTTCAACGCCCAACCTCTTGGCCTTGTTTTTCTCTGTTTAGGACCAAGACCCCAGCCGCGAGACATCTCCATCCCCGTCTCGACCAGCTCTTCGCTACATAGTACAGTGTTGTCTCTGAAGCCTTCACACGGTAACACCCCCCTGGTCAACCCACACCCCCCCTGGTGGTCCCTAAGAGATACCTACACCTTCTTTCCCGAGCATCGCAGCCTACAAAATGTCTATGCTACCCCCCAATCATGGCAAGACTGCTCTGCGAGTTCCGGAACACGCTGCCAAAATGGCCGTATCCTCAACAGTAAAGACCAAGCCGGCTTCAAAGGCCAACAATGGCAAGTCAAAGACTAAGACGCAAATGCACCGTCGTTCAAGAACAGGTTCGTCAGCTTCCCCCTCGGTGGTACCCGGGCACTTACACAGTAGCACATTTTGACTGAGCTTGAGTCACTAACTCGATGGTTTCTCTCTGGCAGGATGTTACACCTGCAGACTACGACGGAAGAAGTGTGATGAAGGCACATCGATGTGTACCGCTTGCAAGCACCTCGGCCTACAATGCGAGTATAAGCGGCCCATGTGGTGGAGTAACAACGACGCACGCCGACAGCACAAAGACGATATCAAGGTCATCATCAAGCGCAAGAAGTTGACTGAAAAGTCGGCACACGGCGTTCAGACTTCTGTCGGCAGCTCCCCTCCGGGGCTCACGCACTCCTTGCCCACCTCGGCCACTTACACCGACCCCTCAGACCGCAATAGATCCGCCTCCATCGACTCTCACCTTTCTGCACCATTCAACTTTGCCAGTCCACCCAGTGGCGCCGAATTCAGCTCCTTTGGCGCGCCTTTGCATCCGGAGCTCATGTTTGGGAGCTACTCGCCGTACGAGATTGATATCAAGACTGAACGTCAAATGTTTGTCAACGATGTGCCTACTCTGCGCGAGTCACACATCTCAACCTTCAGTACTTATCAGACACCGCCACCCGCGGGTACAGTACTCCCAAATGACCCCCTCGAGAGCGAGTGGACGCAACAGGTCTACCAAGAGCGCAAGGAGTCTCTGTCTGAGGAGACTCTCAACGTGAACTTCTTTGACTTTTCCCATGGCCCTTCTACAGACTCGCGACAAGTACAGATTGAGTTGGATGAGAGCGATCAGCGCCTGTTGGACCACTTCATCCAATACGTTCTGCCCACGATATTTCCAATCTTGGAATCCAACCAACATGGCTCGGTTGGCTCTGATCTTATTCTCCCAGCGTTACAGTCCAACAGCGCTTACTTGCACTGCTGCCTCAGCATCGCCGCGCAGCACCGCAAGAGCCATTCGGATGTCACTGGTGAGGACATTGACGGGGACATCATGCGACACCGCTACACTACCATCTGGGCACTGTGTGAAGCTCTCAAGCAGGATGAGAACCACCAGCAGATCCTTGAGGCCACCTTGGGCCTCATCTTCTTCCAATGCATTGTCGGTCGCTTCAACGATGGCCTACTCGACATTCCCTGGCACCAACACTTCCAGGCCGCCATCAGTTTGGTTCAGAAGCTAGACCTTCCCCGCGTGGTTTCAAGCCCTGTCGAGAACTCGACACCGACCCCATTCAATATGACTTTGACAGCTTGGATCGACATCCTAGGCGCTACTATGAAGGGTCGCTCTCCCACTTTTGCCCATACCTATCGGGAAAAGCATCTCTCCCAACTGAACCCCAACCTGGGCCTTCGAGAGCTGATGGGTTGCGACGATCGCGTCATGTACCTCATCTCGGAAATCGCATGTCTCGAGTCGCTCAAGGGAGATGGCATGGATGACTTCACCTTGTGCCAGCACGTTTCTGCTCTAGGCGAGCAGATTAGCCTCACCGAAGTCAACGAGACTGGGCCCAAGATGCCCTTCAACGCCAATGGTAGTCTCTCACCCAAGCAATTGTCTAAGAATATGACTATGGCTTTTCGACTCACCGCCCGCATTTATCTATGCAGTCTCGTCCCCGGCTTCAACCCCAATCAGCCGTCGCCCATGGGCCTGGTTGAGAAACTCACCAACGTGCTTCAGCACATTCCCTGCGGACCTAATGGTTTTGACCGCAGCTTGGCCTGGGTCTACCTGGTTGGTGGCTCCATCAGCTTACCGGGCAGCTCGTTCCGTTCTTTCTTTGAGGACCGTCTGTCTCAACTTGGCGATCTTTCCAACTATGGTTCCATTGGTCGTGCAGCCACTCTTTTGTACGAGGTTTGGTTGCAAAATGACGCCGTTTCCGGCATCAGCACACCCGGGTCTATTGCATCGGAGGCAGCTCAGCCACACGTTCACTGGCGGGATGTCATGCAGGCAAGGGGATGGGACTTTTTGCTGATCTAGGAGCTCTCGGCGTCACCCAAGACTATACATCTACCTTCAAAAGCTGGTCTTTTGGAGAGCGAGCAAGTCCTGGGCAGACCGTAGTGTCCTCCCTGAAAAGAGGTCCTAGTCCCCAAAACTCAGCAGGAAGAAGCCTCTGCGAGGCTCCCTGTCTTCTTTTCCTTCTCTCTCCTTCTTTTCCTTTTCCGCCTTCTTTGGTGGCCTCCTTTGACATGGAGCTGCCTTTCGACATTTTAGCACTTCGTTTCAGATCACTTCACACAATGATACCCACCAGGTTTGGGACCTTTACAAAGGAAGCCGCAAGGCGACATTTGAGACTCGGGATTATGAGCAGAGCGACACTTGAACACTACAGACAACACTTCTCGGCACTTGAAAGATTTAGTTGATGGGTAGCTGAGCTTGAGAAAGAGTTCAGACTGATGATTATTGCAGGGGCAATAAGGATGATGAGAGACGACAATTTTGCATTTTATCGCCTGTTTTGATATTACTGTCATTTTCCTGTTAGATACGCTCGCTCGTTTCGTCTCGATACCCAGCGGGTTGGCATTCGGCGCACGCAGGACTGGCTTCTGACATTGTATTACGGTATGGGTATACGACGAGATATGGAAGCAATCATCGGCATCCCTCAGGGCGGGAACTTGCGGATCTATGGGAAATGGGCTTTGAGAGCCAACCGAGGGCTAGGCAACGGGCATAGGTAGAAGGGATTGTGGGATGATCTGCCATGCATGAGCCGTAGAATCATGGCAGCTAGAAGAATAAGATTCTCTAAAACATGGGTCATACTCTTCGGATTGCACTTGTGTTAGTTACCCCCTCTCCCTAGTCCAAGTTTACGGGCGGATCAGTACATGCACGATACGAGGATGCAGGTATGTTTGATCAGCCCCTGTCCACATGACAGTGTCTAAACCCTGCAGCATGATGCATGCTGTATGCCGGGGCACAACCCTCAAAGTGGCCATGTTTCCGATTGCGGGGGTCTTCGGATTGTTCAAGAGGGCCTCAAATGCGATCATCCTTGGGTATATCACACATTTTCCCTCTTTCCGGGTTCAGGCCAGGCCCAAGGTTCGGAACGGGATATTGTCAACCCTGGGGGGGTTTCTCCCGGTGGACGTGAACACACAACTCCAGCCTTCTCACAGTCGCAAGCTTGTGCGTGGCCATGCGGTAACTAAGACAACGTCCTGCTGTCGGTGTAGCCCCAGCCGCGACCACATGAGTACATACATTGACTCTCTTTCATTTTGAGACAAGGCTGCATCTCTCGGAAGAGTTCTCTTACCGCCAGTTTTAACGGAGACGTGGTTGATTTGGTTGGCTGATTTATGTATAAGTTACACTATTCTAACTCTAGATTATTCAAGAGTAGTAGATATAATTCCGGTGCAGGTTATGTCAGCGTTCATCCATCCACTGGCTCTCAGCGGTCCAGGTCCCCTGAAACAGCTTAAGCCCTCCCCCGTAAGCTCAGACCTCCAGCGGACAGCTCTCTAAGCGCCGACCATCGAGCAGACCACAGCACCCAATCAGTGGCCATTATTCCCGGCCGCGCGGCTAACTCTGCGACAGCAGCCAACCAACGCTACAGTAGAGCCCAACCGCCCTTGCCATCCACTCATTGTCCGCCAACCGACTTCCTTCAACCACTCCCACCACTTACACCACCTCAGTAACTCGCCCTTGGCCTATTACTGTGGTCTCTCCGCAGAATCCTCGAACATATGTATCCCCACAGGAGAACGAATATAGAGAATCCGCCGATAGTCGAGACTATGTCGGCGCATGTCAAGTGACACCCCGTAGGAACGACTGGCCGTCGTGTAGCCGTCGACACTCTCGCAACGAAACCTGTGACAAGGCGAGTCGCAAACCCCAAGCCGAAACCCACTGCCTCAGCTCCAGTCATTCCGGCAAGGCTATGTTTAGCATTGGTTTGCAGTTATGGAAGCGCAAGTACAGAACACTGCATGCCGCTCAGGCCGAAGTAGCGATGAGATGGCTTGATGCGGCGCGATCGTGACCCTTGGAGTCCTCCTCGTCCGGTCGACGTGACATCACCCTTCAAGCGCATCTTGGGTAGTTCTGTACCAGTATCGCCTCCATTCTCCTTTTCCGTCGAGAGTTCTGTTCCGACTTCTCCTTCGGCTATCATCCTCTTACTGTTTTGTTCCATTTCTTTCGGTAAAGCACCCACACTTACGGTCAAGTCTATTCCAACTGCTGCCGTTTCTTTCTTCGGTCACGGACGCACACTTCTGCCTGAACAAACAGCTTGTTCACTCATCCTTAATCTTATCCTACCTGCTGGCAGCGTACACTGACTCAACATCATTCCTACATCGTCCTCTTCTTACGTCAAAATCTGTTCTTCCTGCTTTAAGCCTCGACACTACATTCGAGTCTTCTTGCCTCTACTCCCGATCTTCAACATCACCTAGACGACTCAAACCACAAACAACCGAGACATCAGGCAGAATTTCTTCGCAAGGCTAAACAAGGAGAGGGGACACCAACGTATCATCACTCATGGCGTTGCCTCGACTTCCGTTACCGCTGCGCCTGGTGCTCTTTGCAGCAATATTCACTCCTACCACGTCCGCTATTCCTGCCAACCGCATCTTCGCCCGCGAAGGTTCTTGTAAAGCTAACCAAGTGACATGCCCGTCCAGCCTTCCCAGCAACTTCTGTTGCGGTGAGGGTACTCGTTGTATGTCTCTTGCTGGTGGCACTACTGTGATGTGCTGTCCGACCAAGAGCAAATGCGCTGAGATCAAGCCTATCGTCTGCGAGACGAAGCAGCAAGATGCATCAAGATATCCCAAGGCTTCTATTAAAACAACCGTTTTTGATGTCGACCTGGAAAAGTGCGGTAGCCAGTGTTGCCCCTTTGGGTATACCTGCAAAGATGACAAGACCTGTGTCCTTGACGAAGACCAGTCGAAAGCCCCCAAGGGCTCAAAATCCAGCACCAGTTCATCTGCGATTCCCGAGCCGACCAAGACCGCAGAGTCTTCTGAGATTGAGACTGAGACTGCCACCACCACAGGTGTTGCGGAAGCGACCAGTGCCGATGCCGATAAGGCTGCCGCCGATGAGGAGGCGGAGAAGAAGCACAAGGATGATCCGAAAGACTCGAAGTCAAACACGATATCTATCGTCGGTGGTGTGATAGGCGGCTGCCTCATCCTACTTGCCTTTGCCGTACTTGCACTCCTCTTCATCCGCCGGAAGAACCTGCGAAAGAACGCCATCAACTCTGAGAAAACCAGCCATTCATACGGCCACGGTCGATCGCTGAGCAGCATAGTGTCTTTTGGCAATAACGCATCGTCAGACCCCCCTCAAATCTCCGGCCCCATACACACAAACTCGTACCGATCAGACTTCATCCGCAAAACGCCCTCTGTCAACTCCCGCAGCAGCAACATCGACGGAAGCCCTCGAAGCAGGCTATCAAAACTTGGCATCCCTCCACTCCGCCGCGACCGTCTCTCGATCCCCAACCCATTCGACTCCCCCAACGCTTCACCAAATCGCGCCTCCGCGGAGCCCAGCCCGGTAGACGACCAGCCTCTCCGACACGGAACCGTGGCGCCCATCCGCGCCATGAGGACATCCTACCGCAATAGTCATAGGCCCAACGCCCCCATTATCCAGGTCCAGCGCGATAGCAGCGAGAGCATCAACGTGTTTGCTGATCCGAGCGCCGTGACTGACAGGTCCAAGCCTCGCCCTTTGACCCATGCGACAACTTTCACCGACCTCATGGATGAGGCGGATCTCAGCGACGTGCGGCGTGGAAAGCCATACGTGCCTGGGACGACACCAAGGATCTAAGCGGCCGCTGATCCTTGGCGACCAAGTGAAGAGGAGTGTTACGTCACTCGCGTTTGGTGTTATCGCCCAAAGCTTTCATTTGCGCCGTCTTGTTTTAAACCAAGTACTCACAGCATTTCCCCCTCATTCCCCTTCAGTGCACGGTCTTAGCGCCCTCAGATTTCCTTTGTTCTGTACAGCTTCACATCACCATCCACATGGCTAGAGATGGGGCTATCGCTTGATTTGGAGTTGACTAAGGGAGTAAAGTTGGTGTAATACCCATGTTATGGCTTACCAGTATTGATTATGATATTTCCGTTTGGTTTTCTCGATGGGAGCGTGTTGTGTATATAACCTCTGGGGAGTTTGTATCCTATAGTGAGCATTTACATGCTTATCGAATAGTCTCCATATACCATTGTTTGACCTTTGTTCCAAAACATAATTACAGATCCCTAATGACATGAATGCTGCCGTCCCTTACCACGAGTGTCTTCAAGTCCATCTACATGAAGAAAGAGGGATTCTCTTTCTTGATTCCAAACCAGAAAGTCCACACGGATCTCGTTCCAGTCAAAACACTTCAATTTTGCCTCAAGATATTCAACTTCTCATCGCTTACAAACCAAATGTATACATGCTTTGCTCGCTTGCTTAAACAGAACAAACGCTCCGAAAGGGGGGACAACGTGTACAGGAAAGATACAGGTAAACTCGTGTGATAGGAAATAAGAAGTCTTGACCTCGCTGTGCTCCTCGGACAGTCTGGTGTGATAAGAACTAGCGAATGTATAAGTAGATAGCTGGCTGTAGTCCCGCTCGCAAATGCAGATGTGAGTACTCGAAGGAAACGATAAAACGATTGGGGTATGTATGCAATACTAAAGGATGGACATATGAAAGTATCCAAAATTGTCACAGTGTAGTAGGATTCATCAAGGGGAAGACGACAACGTGCATGTTACATGACAACGCACTTCTTATCCTTGCGGTTTTCTTTCTTGCCGGACGTGGTACCTCCTGATACGTCAGTCCAGCCGCCGCTGCTGGCTGCATCAGCGTTCTGCTTGCGCTTCTTCTTGGCTTTCCAACCGCGCCTCTTCGCATCTAGTATGTTCTTCGCCGCGCTACGCTCTGCCCGGCTTGGCCGGCGTTTCACAGAGGAGGAAGTCCTAGATGCAGGTATTGGAGGTGGCTGTAGGTAGGTAGTGGGCGCATTGACAGCCTGCTGACCTTCTTGATCCGAAGACACGCTGTATACAGTCTCCAGCCGCTCCACGTGAGGCCGCAAGTGTGGCCCTTGAAGGCTACGTGGGTGACGGGGAATAGGTGCCAGTAGGGGAGTTTCGTTCGGGCGCTCAGAGGCTTGCCATGGAAGCGAGTCGAAGGCTCCAGCCACTCCTCTAGGAGTACTAATAATGAGGGGTTGATCGAACTCGGGCGCACTTCTCGATAATTCAGAAGAGAAGACATCATTGGAAAACACCGTGGATGTTGAGAGACCGATGGCGCTTTCAACAGGTCGACAAGGGACCTGGATCCCTGTAGAGAAACGTCGTGGATTTCCCTGGCTTATTCGCTTATTCAAGCTGGCAATCTGACTAGAACTTGGTAATGGGGGCAACCATAAAGTGTCTCCATCGCTAGCTTGAGCCGGTAATTCTGAGTCCGTGTGAGCAACAGGAGCGCCAACTTGTAAATGTGAGCCAGCGGGCCGAGTTTGTGCATTGGAAAGTCGTCTGGCTGGCACAATCGCATCAGGCCCAGGCTCATCTCCGGGCTCATTGAGAGATATCTGTAATCCTAAGCCAATCCCGACCGGTTCATCAGCAGCATTTGCTGAAGGGAGCAACTCCGAGAGTGCCGAAGCGGGAGGCACTGCTGACGGCGTATCAGTTGGAACAGCGGCAATGGGTGGAGCCTGGCTGGATTCAGATAGTACGGGGGACTCTTGAAGTCGATCAACAGAATGTGCAGGATCAGCCGATGGACTTTGTGGAGAGACCGGAGGGGTAACATTGTAGATGTCGTCCGTCTCTTGATGTACAGACGGAGACAAGGTGGAGTAAACAGATTCGGATCCTGATCGTGATCGCTCAATTGAGGTTGAGCTGCTCCCACTTCTTTGCAAGACCGGCAGCTGAATTTCTCCAGAAGTCTGAAGCTCGTCTCTAGGTTTGGAATCCAAACTAACTTGAAAGTTGGTCTCGGAAGATGGTGCCATAGGCAGTGCAGGTGGATTAGGTGGAATTGTAGGTGCGGCAGATGGAGGACCAACTGCCGGACCGCGTAGAAAGGCTGGTAAGTCTCCCGGGTCTTCTTTCTGGTATGGCGGCGGAGGCGGCACCCAGTTATCCGCGTCACTCTCGTGTGGGTGTTCTTGTCGACCGTCGGCACGGCGGTACTCTATCGGTCGTCCGTCTGCAGTACGTGGATGGAGCGTTCGATCGAGAGCAGCAGCGGTAGCAGCACGCCTTAGTGTAGTACGTGAACGAGGGCTGCCATGAGAGTAAGGAGCATCTAAAGCTTCCATATCATCAATCGATGCCGTTTCAAGTTCATCGACGATCTCAGGATTACTTATGTGAGCCATGGGATTCTGTCCAATCCTTCGGGGCACCAAAGGGTCATCATCGAGCGACGTGAACATGGAGACTCGTAAGGTAGATGTAGCGGCTCGGAGGAGACTTCCTCGCCCCCCTTGTCTCCGTGCTACTGTCCTCCTGCGAACAATAGCCACATCGGTCGCCAGGTCTCGTCGCTCCTCTTCAAGTACCTCGGCGTTGTCCGTCCCAACCTCAATGGTGATTTGCGTCTTGACTCCATCCTCCAATGCATAGTCAAAGTCTAGTAGCGTGATGCGACCGCCGTCAACGAAGTCCATGTCCTCCTCTTCAGTCACCAGGCGAGGCGCAGATATTCCACGAGCTGTGACTACCAGTCGTTCCTGAGTATAGGATTTGCCGAAGCCTGCGACCCATTTGACGTTGCTTACTTCGGTAAGATCAGTAGCCTTATAACCTGAGATGAATGTGTTTCGTAGCTTATCGCATAAGAGCTGCCATTGGGGGACTCTACCACCTTCGGCGTCTTGAACTCTGGTTGACGTGCGCCGAGAAATGCCACTGCGATCGCTATTCTGTCTTCCCAAGCCCGACGATGAGGCGCTGTCAGTATGGCAGGAAACACTGTCTGGAAGAGCATCCAGGTCCCCGGGAACGCCGTACACCCAGATTTCCTTGCCGTGAAACCCGGCCGCTACTAGATCCCCCTTATAGGTAGCCGAGGGCAAGGTACATGGGAGTAGCTTTGCCTGCGACGATGAATCAGGAACCGGCCCTGTGAAATACGTGGTTCCATTCCTCAGATCGTCTAGCCGTACGGCACGAAATGTTTCAAAACTCCGATCATAGGCGAAGGCCCAGAAGGCTTCTTCTTCGCTACCCTCTTGTAGTAGAACAGCATGACTGCAGTCCCGGCTGGTATTCGGGAAGAGTATCGACGTGGTCCAGAGAGGACTGAGATTGTCGTCGGAGATGTGATTTCCAGGATCGTAGTATGGCGCGGTGATGATAACGGTACAAGGAGAGGGGGAGTTTGTTGTTGTGCCGAAGATTTGGGTGCCGTCAAAGGAAAAGGCGAGAGCATCGACGGCATCGCACTTAACGGAACGTCGATTCATGTCGATAGCGTCGGATCTGAGTGATGTGACCTCAATACCGCCTTCGTAAGCAGCTGCTAGAACTGAGCCGCATGGTGACAGGGCGATTGACCTCGGCGTATTGTCAAGTATCATGGATTGCATGCGCCGAGGCGGAGACTTCTGTAAGTCATAGGTATCGACCTGCATTTCCGATGACAGAGCAACCAAGACAGTACCACCGTCGTTGATGCATACTGCGACAGGTCGACGGAGGATCTTAAACTCCCTTTCGACCTCGATATTTGTCCCTGTCACGTCGATGACATATATCCTTGCCGAGTTGAACGCTAGAATGCGATGTCCTCTGGAGGATGCGCTAAACTGCATGCCCTCGCCTCCTGGAACCGATGAAGAGCTGATAGAATTCGAGATGAGCCTGATGGTGGTTTCGTTCGGTCTTCTGTAGGCTTGGAACTGGTTGCATTTCACTTCGCGGACGAATAGTTGCCGTAATTGTGGAAGGTTCTCGTCGTTCGCGGGAGGAAGGCTGGAGTAGCCAGATGAATAGGTCGGGCATCGTGAAAGATGTTTGAAGTATAGGTGAGGCCGCTGCGAGGCGGCTCTCCACTTGCGATTGAGGAGAACGAGAGACGCGAAGCCGTCGGGATCAGTAACGTCGAGGATTCTACAGATAGATCGGCGTCAGCGCAAATGAGACAACACGTCGGGCGACTCGCGCCCTGGTTCGAGGAACAGTGACCAAGTCCTAGCCATGGCAGGGGCGGGCAGGTGAGAACCCACTGTTCAATGATCTCGTCTGGTAATCGATCGAATGTCGGCGTTGGCGAAACTGGCTGCTTCTCGATGCTGGAACGACGAGCTTCGGTTGTTGGAGCGTCCATGGCGCGGGAGCGCTTCAATCCGAAACGCTAGAGAGCATATCTAGAGGGAAGGAGGAGGTAGACAAGTCGAGCTTCCAGCTTTTGGCCTGCGGTTGACTGTTGGCGGTTAGCGATGTCGAAGGATCGCGAAGGCAATGCGTGGGGTGGTTGCGGCTGACTACCTACTGTACTATGTACTGTAGTGGACCAACTGCTTAGGCTTTGGGAGGATATGTACTGTAAGTAAGACCAGGAGATAAAGCTCACGAAGGAAAAGGTCCCATGGCGATTCAAAGACAGAGCGAGCAAAGACGGAAGTTTTTCTTGTAGTTTCCTGAACAATGAATCAACTTGAGTTGGTAGGTGTAAAAGATGAAAGACCAGAACTATTCATAGTTTGTAGGGGTTGACTCGAGTCTATCGGCGTTTGCGCGAAAGAGGTAGGTGTCTTCCGACGCAATTAAAGCAGCTCAACTTGGACCACAACGGACATCGTTAAGGGGGCAAGGTTGACGTAAACTTCTAACAGGGCTACTGCGTATCTACGATACGTGTGTGATATGTTTATTTTTGGCGGAGGTGTTCAGTCATCCCCGTCCTTAAGGCTCTCTCGCTCGCTCCTATCACTCTACCACTAAGCCGGGGATGTGATGAATGCATCGGCATGATCGACGAGCCCCGCCTGATGGCGCATAACCATGCCATCCATGGATCCGAACTACGTACAGTAGTACAACATATTCATTTGTGGCGGTGCATCGAGGGATGTGGCTAAAATTGCGACGAGCTTCCTTGTTGACGTATGTACCTGAAATTACCCCTGGAAAAAGAAACCGCGCCGCTAGGAAGCAGCCAAGGGACAGATAAGTTAGGCCAATTGTCCATACCTGCCATATATCGAAATCCAACCCTTTATAATATCGCAAAGCACGTCTCTGCCTTGGTCTTTCCTCTTCAGCCCCCAATCCGATTGTGTTGCATCTTCGCTGCCTGTCCTTCCTTCGCTCAATGGCCGTTCGTTGCTATGGATGGTGATCCGGCAGTTGAATCGGAGCTCGACTCCTTCAGTCTGGTATTTCCACTGCCATACCGCGTTGGCTTCATCATCACCCTCGGTAAGTAACTGGACGAGAAATGTTTATTTCGAACCAGGCTAAACTCTTGTAGCTGTTTGGGGTTGGGGGCTTAATCTGCATTGCCTCTACCTCTTCAAAATCGACGTGCCATCGCTGATTCGATACCCCGGCCGAGCTTCGCCGCAACATATACCGCATCATGGCTCGACGTACCGTCTTGCAACTGTACTCTCCGGACTATTTGGTGCTTCGATCGCTCTCTTCTGGCTCGCTACACGGGGCGACCCCAAGCGCGTTGTTGCTTGCGACTGGATCCCTCTGATCTACCTCCTTGCGCTCGTTGCGATATTCCTGATACCTCTGCGGCACCTTCCTAGCGGAGGCAGACAGCGGTTCCTAGCTACCTTGCGACGCGTGAGCATTGGCGGTCTGGCTGAACCTCAAGATGGTAAATTTGGCGATATCTTGCTTGCTGATGTCTTGACATCGTATGCCAAAGTTTCTGGGGACCTCTTTGTCACCATGTGCATGCTCTTCTCAAAAGAGGGATCATCTACCAGACGGCCAGATCGCAATTGTGGAGGTACCGTCGTGGTGCCGCTCATATTGGCTGTACCGAGCTTGATTCGTTTCCGGCAATGTCTGATCGAGTATTACCGCGTCCAGCGAGCACCCTACAAGGAGACTACGGGATGGGGCGGTCAACATCTGGCCAACGCTCTCAAGTACTCGACTGCATTCCCCGTTCTCATTACAAGCGCTTGGTTGAGGTCGGCCGAGGATCCTGATACCAAGTCGGCACTCAACAAGGCCTGGTTGGTAGCGGTTCTGCTCAACTCATTTTACTCTTTCTATTGGGACGTAGCAAAAGATTGGGATATGACCTTGTTCTCCTCGAAACGGGAGCGCGAATCACCCGAGCATCCATTTGGACTTCGAGGTCGACTTGTTTTCCGGAACCCCAAGCTATATTATATTGTGATAGCAATGGACCTTACCTTAAGATGCGCGTGGACTATGAAGCTTAGCAGCCGGCTGGATAAGTTCACCGATTTCGAAAGTGGCATTTTCCTCCTGGAACTTCTGGAGGTCTTCAGGCGCTGGGTGTGGATCTTTTTCCGAGTCGAGACTGAGTGGATCAGGAATTCTTCAACTGGTCTTGGAGTTGACGACATACTCCTAGCCAATTACCAAGGAAAGGACGACGAGGAAGATTAGTGGCGTCAAGAACTGCTGTCAGGCCCTGGTTGACGGTCGACGTCACGGAAAGTGACGATCATTGGCCTTGGTCGGAATTGGACAGAAACCGTCTACGTCTGAGGTCTACGCTAAAGTTCTACTCCCACATCTTGTTGGTGGGTAAAGATGAAGACAGGTTAACTGACTATATTCGGCGCCTCCGGCCTGTCAGGATGTCAAGCAAACCCTTTCAACGGGCATGCGGCAACTTTTAGAAGCCTATCCGGAGCGCTGGTAACTGGCGGACCCCGTTTCTAACCCGGGAAGTCTGAAGCCGGCACAACAAAGCTGGGATGAGTTGACCCAGCTGGACGTCGGCCATCTATCAATCAAAGCATTCCAGAACTGTGTCATTGGCGATTAAGCCTCGGGCCCATTCAGACGAAGCGCCCACCACAAGCGCTAGAGCCGAGTCAGGCATGAGATGCGACGCGACGTAACTGAAGGCGTCTTGTCCGACATTCGAATTCCAGCGCACACAAGAGAAGCGGTACCAAGCGGTTGGGTCGCGGCTGTAGGGTTCTGATCTTTCCCAAGATGATCCGGCGCCTGACAGACGGTACAGTTAGCCTTTAAGGGCGCTTCAAGGGCCTTGAGGATGAAGCGTGATCAGGACGCCTTGCTTAAGAGTCACTTAAAGTTCAGAGGCTTTACCCGTTGCCGGATTGTGGGAGCCTGTTCGTTGATTCCTGACAGGCCTGGTTCTGTCGACGAACACGATTGCTTCCTCTTAGACCCTTCTCATTGAGGAGGACTGGAATGCTGCCGCTTAACTCATACTACGGCCTCCGTGTCACCCATTCTCGGCCTGCCTCGACTCCGAGTCGACCTTAGTCAACTCAAGCCTCCCGCCACAAGCCCCCCGGGAGAATACAAGATGACTAGCGCGGGCGGTATTGAACCCAGTGTGTGTTGGTCCCGACAAGCTGGGCCGACGCCAGACGGAGCTCGACGGGCCAAACTCTAAAGCATCGGAGCAAAGTCATAAAGGCACTTTATTCCCTCTTGAATTTCCCCCCACACACCTTCAGCAAACTAGAGTTTGTCGACATTTCGCTTTCAGCCTTTTGTTGTATTTCTCATCTTTGACACATTGAGGCTCGCTTTGTGCTGTCTCGAACAACTCGCGCGTCAATCTGTGGACGACTTTGAGGAAGTCACAGCAAGCAAACCTCAAAACAGATCAAGGTTTTGTTCTCTTGGTCGCTTTGGGTGGTACAAGGAGAGGCAGAACTATCAGAAACACCCAAAGGTTCCGTTATTGCACGCAGCGCTTCAAGATGCAAACCTGTGAACGCCCTTCCCCGGCTCGCGAGAGGTCTTGGTCTGTCCAAGATTATGAACAATACTGTCAGAGACCCTTAGCGCCACCCCCATTGTCGTGCAGAAGGCATATCCGATCGTCGTGCGATAATGGGACGAAGAGGCAAGGTCGGGCCGGCCATCGAAACTTGCAATACTTAACTATCAACACTCAAGTTCTGCCGCAGACTGTTCCGCGACATGCTCAATCGTGCACAAGAACGCCGAGCCCTTCGATTCCGGCGCAGTGCAACTCCACAAGGCAGGAGTATGAAGGTTGTGCAGATGCGAACCGTGTCTACTTCTACTGGTCCCAACAGAGAGGTTTCTCGCCTCTGCCCCTTATCCACGATGACACGTCCAGCACCTATACTCGGTCCATTGGCGATGCTGTTGTTACAGGGGGGGAATCGGCGGACGTGCCATACGATCATGAATCGGTTATCCCCCCGCCTTTGGATACCGACTGCGAAAGCTTGTCCAGCGCGCGAAGCTCAGCGGCGCCCAGGACACCCCTCGCACAGCAGTTCAGTGCAACTACGCGACATCATCCTTCTGGACACTACAACTGCACTGGCACTTCCATCAGCATGGAACCCGCTTCGAAGCTTGACCACAGTCCCGGCAGTCCCTCCCCAAACCGCACCAGCGCGTCACATCAATACTTCAGCGACCTAGAGACTGCCGACGAGTATCATCGCATCACCACAAACATCGCCGCCCCGAAGCAGCGAAAAATCATCCACACTACCATCCCTGCACGGAGCAAATCTCAATCGGCCATCTCCCGCCGCCTCAGTACGTCCGCCAAGTCACTCTTCTCTAGGCGCTCAAGCGTGACTCCTTTACCCAACTCAGCTCGCACACCTCCAGTCTCCCTCTTCAACAAGCCTGAGTACACCCGGAAGTCGTGCAGTCCGCCCGGTGTTCCTCCACGCCCGGACCTGACCGTCGCCTCGCCACCTCGTAGTGTTTTTGAGGAATCAGACGACGAAGAGTCTGATGACGAGGGAAGCGTTAGGGAAGTGATCCGAGATTTCTTCGTGCGCCGTGGGGAGGACCAGGCACCGCCGTACCGCTCGTCTTGGGCACCAAGGCCACGCAGCGCACCGCAACAGCAGCTCGCGAAGGAGCAGACGAGCTTCTTCGGCTCCCATGTGACGGACATCTTCTCGAGCGTGACGAGGGAGAAACGGAGAAGGCGGCTGATGAGCCAGATCGTGCGAGTGATTCCCGAAGAGGGTACTGTACAGTGAAGGTGATGGATCATGGATCATGGATTTGGATTGGATTACAGCGTGTTGTGCCACGAGCATCTCTCGGTTCATGGGAGTGTAGTTATCTGAGTGTATCAAGCAGCATGGCGCGTCTTATCTAGCATTATTCCAAGGTGTTGGGCCATTGCAATGCGTTCTACTTTGATACAATGATGAGTATTATTATTATTATTATTATTATTATTATTATTATTATTATTATTATTATTATTATTATTATTATTATTATTATTATTATTATTATTATTATTATTATCACCACCACCACCATCATCATTACCATCTGATCTTGTGCGGTTGTGTGTTTGGGAAGATATGTGAAGCAGCTGCGGTAGAATAAAGTAGCAGTACTGAAGGTACCGATTGACGAAAACTTTTCCTGGCATTCCAGCTGTCTCTATCTGTATCTTTAGCAAACATTGTAAGTTACAGAGCACTACTCTACTGGTTTGCGCCTCTCAACTAGTACTAGACGGACGTACGCAGTAAGATGTTGTACGTACAGTGTGCTGCCGAGCTAGGTGTGGCTAGTACCAGGCTAGTCTCGATACTAGTATCATACTACTACCTATGTACGTCTTAGCAGCTTGCATGGTCCGGCATCGCACCATCACGTTCACGACCCCGCTAGAACCGCGACGGGGTAGCACATTCCATACATAACGTCAATGTTAGAGACGGTTAACGGAAGCAATGATGAACGCGGATGCACCAACGCTCATCGACAACGAGCCGCAGAATCACGAGCACGGAGCTGGAGGCGATAGAGTTACAGAAGACGACGTCGCTGCGATACAGGACAGCGTCCGCGACGCAGCCAGGAGGACCGGGTCCCAGTCAGAGTCGGGCGCAGAACTTACCCCGGACCTCGACGGTTACGTCAACCACGGAGAGTCGTCGCTGTACTATGATGCTTCCACCATGGCGTCGCTGAATGCTCTCTCGGCGGTGAGATTCCCTCCGCCACCCACTCTCTGCTCTCTACCGTACTCCCGCTCCGTCCTGCTATCACACCCTACCTCTACCTCCTGGTTCATCTCTCGCAATCGAAATATCCCCCATGTCGTATCTTCACACGTTCAACCCACCACCTTAGCTAGCCTATGACAGCATCACCACCCTCCATCATCCGCCAGGTCGTCGCACGCTTCGACGCAGCTAGCAGCCAGCTCACATCTCACTCGCAGGCCGCCATCTCGCGCTTCCGATCCTACCGACCGCCTCCGTTTCCGCTATGGGACTCGCTCCCCGTACGGCGCCGCGCCGCCGTCTTGGTGCTGCTATTTGCCGACCGCCGCGGTGATCTGCGCGTAGTCATCACCATGCGAGCGGCCAGCTTGCGAAACTTTTCTGGGCACGCAGCGTTTCCCGGCGGCAAGGCTGATTCCAAGGAGGAAACGCCGTGTAAGTCAAAGTCAGATTCGTTGTCCCTGGTTACCTTTGTCTCATCTATGCCCATGTAAGGAAATCATGAGGTCGTACGTTACTGACTACGTCGATGTACAGTCCAGATAGCCCGCCGCGAAGCATGGGAGGAGATCGGTCTCCCCATGGACGACCGCAAGCTGCCGAAGCCATTCCGCATTGAACATCTATGCACTCTACCTCCCTCGCTAGCCCGAACGCACCTCGTCGTCACGCCCTGCGTCGCCTTCCTCCACGCCGACGCCGACGAGCAATCACCAGGTTCGGCTGCACCAACGGCAGAGGAGGCCATGATCCCTCGCTTAGACGCGCGCGAGGTCGCAGCCGTGTTCAGCGCGCCATTCTACAACTTCCTCAAGAAGCGCGATCTACCACCTCCACCGGGGGAGACGTTACCCGAGGGACACTGGTATGACGGGTCGTGGACGACGTTCAAGAACCATGACTGGAGGATACATAACTTTCACGTACCAGTCTACCATCAGGTTGTATCCAAGCCGAAGCCGCGTAGCGATAGCGTTGAAGGGGAAATCGTGAAGAAGCCGGAAGAGGAAGAGGAGCGCGACGGGAGGTTCAAGGTTTGGGGGTTTACGGCGAGAGTTCTCGTTGATGCGGCAAGAGTTGGTTACATGGAGGAACCGGAGATGGAGTTCAACAAGAGCATTGGCGACGAGGAGATCATCCTGGAGGCGGAGGAAGAGGGTGCACTGGGGGATGATAGACCGGCAAGGGGAGATGAGAATGGCGAGGCATCGAAGATGTAAGTCAGGATGGAGATGATAGAAAAGGCACGATACTAGACACGATCGTCCTCGTAGCATATGAATACTTGCCTAGATCCACACTGACCTGAAGTCGGCATTCCTGGCACATTTATCTAGTCTAGATCAAATACCTGAAATCCATCTCAGAATTGAGGCAAGGCCAATCGCTTGTAGTTTCTAGCCCTCGTAATCCAAATTCTTAGAGCGACTCAGTGGCAGGCATTATCTTTGGTAGCTGAAGTCCTCTGCCCGAACGCTACATATCCAAAGAAAGCACCAAGTGTGACAGCAACCATGACCCAGCCGTTGTAAGTCATGAAGATGAGCCTGCCACACGCATCAATCAGCCCAACTTCCGGGGTCACCAGTGGGGCGTGCATCAACTTCAACTTACATGAGCATAAAGGCATAAAAGTTCTGCAAGGCGTACAAGACAGCCTTGGTGAGGTGGGCACGCCGGCCGGCTTGGTCCTGATTTTGCCCTGGGAGGAAAGGGGTCGTCTCAGTAACACGGTCATCTCACGATAAGACTTAGCATTCGCACGTCCCGAGTGAAGAAGAAGTGGAATGGGAGAGAGGCGAGGCTGAGAGAAACGCAAGCGAACATCCTCCTCCCCCAGCAAGATCCTTCTCTCAAAGGGACGACGCTCTACGTGCAGCGTTTATCAGAGAGGAACCAGAAGAAACTCACTCGGCATGGCGTCGACGCGCTTGGCGAGGGCATCCTCGTAGCTGCGCGACAGGGCACGCAGGGCCTCGTAGCCCATGGCAAGCAGAACTACGGCGACGAGGGAGAAGATGAGCGAGGTGGTGGAGCGGACGTGCCACTGGCGGAAGACGATGCAGAGGTTATTCGTGTCCCACGTGAACAGCATCTAGACAGCGTTAGAGACCGCTGGACAGGGCGGGTCGGGTAGGATTAGTTGGAGGTAGTCATCGGGTCGCCGCCTACGTTCATGCTGCACATGTCGTCCATGCCGCCGTGGCCGTGGCCGTGGTCCATGGATGCGTGGTTCATACTGCCGTGGTCCATGTGGGCGTGATCCATCGTGTTGTATTATCGGGCACACGGTGGGCGTGGAGGGTATTGTAGAGTTATCTCGTTGCGAGGGAGCTTATTGCGGGAGCTCCGTGACCTCGGCTCTGTGGATTGTGGATTGTGGATGGCGGATAGCCCGGGTAGTGGGAGGGAGGCACTCTCGGTCGAGGTCTGGGAGCTTGGAGGGTGATGTCGTAAAGCCTGAAGCTTGAGGGGGAGCTCCTGGTCGTGCGCGAGGTCGGATGGTGTGGGGAGGAGGAGGAGGAGCAGGAGGAGGAGCAGGAGGAGTATAGAGTAGTCAGGCCAGGAAGCACGGGGTCAACCCAACGCGGGATGGGTAGTGGTAATACAGTACAGTACGGTACAGTACAGTACAGGTTAGTGGCTGAGTGCCTGTCTCTCCTACAGCGCTCGGACTATGGTCAAGCAAGTACCTGCAGTATCGCCTACTTCTAGAGCCGGTACATTCTAGACTCTGTCAAGGTTTTTATGACGAAGCCTCTGGGGATTGCACGGTAAGCACGAGAAGGCCGGTAATCCGTAGACCACAAGATATATGTATATAGGGATGGACCGTCCTTGGTACCGGCCGGATCGCGGCAAGCGGCTTATTACGTTAGTGAGCGAGAGCTGCGTCTGGACTTTGGGAGTCCTGTCCCCCCCGCTATACTATGTCATCCAGCTACTATAGAGTTGCTTCCAGCGCTCAGCTTCCTCCGCAATCAACCCACTCTAGCCCAGCCAACCCGCCCGTCAACTAACTTACTCTATTCTAGTTGGTCATCGATTCTTGAACTCTCCTCCTCGTTCATTCACCTCACGACCTGTAACGTTGTACGGTATACGGTCAGAGACGCCTAGCCCTGTTTGAAAGTTGAGAACAATTCACGATGCTCGCGCCTCCCGTCAACTTGCCCAAATGGTGAGTCAAAAATCCACCATCATCCTTCCACGCTGCCCTGTCTCGTCTCGAACATTCTCACTTAAACAACTTGGACTCGTCACTAGGCTTGAAGAGAACTCTCATCTGCTGAAACCCCCAGTGAACAACTACTGCGTCTACAATGACGATTTCTCAGTCATGGTAAGGGCAGCTCCCCCGTAGCGCACCGTACGTTGTCGTTGTTATGCAGGAGCAGAGAGGGAAGAGAGGGAGAAGATGATAGTCATCGCTCACGCGCGCCACTACAGATCGTCGGCGGCCCCAACGCCCGCACCGACTATCACATCAACCTCACTCCCGAGTGGTTCTACCAGTACAGAGGCGCCATGATGCTCAAGGTCGTCGACGACGGGGAGTTCCGCGACATCATCATCCGCGAGGGCGACATGTTCCTCCTCCCCGGCAGCACGCCGCACAATCCCGTCCGATTCGCGGACACCGTCGGCGTCGTCCTCGAGCAGCGCCGGCCCGCCGGCTCGCTCGACCGCATGCGCTGGTACTGCGCCGAGTGCGGCGAGATTGTGCACGAGGCCGCCTTTCACTGTACGGACCTGGGAACGCAGATCAAGGCTGCCATCGAGGACTTCAAGAAGGATAATGCTAGTAGGACGTGTGGGAAGTGCGGTGCTCTGGCCGATACGGTGCCGAAGCCGGGAACTATCCAGGATCCCAACCTCGCTTAAGTTCTAAGAGGATGCGAGCGATGAGTTGTACAAAAGATGCAGTTACTTCGTCTTCTCTCCGCCCTCCCTTTCCCCTTTATTTCTTTGACCGAATATCCTGTAGGAACGTAGGTCCATATTGAAAAATGTAGCGTCTCAGCATCAAGTGTAAAAGCGCGGCCTCAGGTCTCGGCGAAGACGTAGGAACTGGGTGATTCCTCAACCGGAATCTCAATGTTGCCCTCCTCCAGCTGCTTGCCATCCACCTTCACGCCAGCAGTGATGACATCGCCAGGCACAGCAGGTCCAACGCCAGAAGGCGTACCGGTCAGCACGATGTCGCCGGGGTGCAGCGTCATGACCTTCGAGATGTCGCTCAGGATGCGCGGGATCTGGTAGATCATCAAGTTCGTGGAGCCCTGCTGCTTGATCTCGCCGTTGATCTTGAGGAACAGCTCCACCTCATGCGGGTTGCTGATGGCCGTCTTGGGGATCACATTGCTGAGGGGCAGGAAGGTATCGAAGCCCTTGGCGATATCCCAGGGGAGACCCTTCTTCTTGGCCTCATTCTGAGCATTGCGGGCCGTCATGTCGATGGCGACGGCGTAAGCTACCAGCGATTGATCAGCATGTCTACACGAATCACCAAGCTCTCGAACCCGCCAGTGTCTGCATTACCCTTAACGGCGTCGATCGCACCATCTACGTCGTCAGCTTTGAGATCCCGAACGACTTTACCGATGATGAGAGCTAGCTCAACCTCATAGTGCATGTCAATGCCCTTGGGTCGCAGAACAGATCCCTCGCCGGGGAGAACGATCGACGAGGGAGGCTTGAGGAAGAAGAAGGGCTGCTTGGGCTTGTAGCTGTTCAGTTCAGCAATGTGCTCCCTGCAGATTGGTTAGTACGGCACCTCTGTTCTAGTCTAGTGGGCGCGAGCGTGGGCGCGAGATGGCGGAGTGAACGTACGCGAAGTTGCGGCCGATGCACACGACCTTGCCGGCCTGCTTGAGCGTCGACGACTGAGGGGCTAGCGAAGCCATCGTGCGTCTGAGGGCGAACATGGCGGGCAGGGTTGGATTCGGATCTAGGCGATTGGCCTGGGCTAACTCTGCGAGCTATAAGTCGACGTTATCGCTTCTACTGTACCTCCAGGTTGTTGTGCTTGTGGTGTAGTTATGGCGTGGCAGAAGCTAGAGTAGGCCAGGAAGCTACGCGGCTCCCTGGTAACGAACGTTAAGCCTCGGAATATGGTTCCGTGCTCCCCCGTAACTCAGGCATGTCCGGCAATCGAATCAGGGACAAGTCTACCACTTTTCCCCAAGTATAACAGCGTAACAATCGCAAGCATTGGGGAAAATCATACATGGTAAAACTGAAGCTATTATCGGCAGATTCCATCTCGGTAGCTTATTCACTTCGGTCACGTCTTTAGTGATGCTGGGTTGTGAGCACTTTATATGTTGCCCACAAGCTCTTGCGCACGTGCCCCTGGAGATCTAACTGCCTTGCCACAGCACAGCTACTACAGTATCCACTACAGTACTACTCTACGTACCACTCTACACGTACCACGACCATCTTGATCTTGGCTGAACGTACAGTACGCCCGGCTTTTCTCATCTTTCCCACAACCACCAGCGACGAGTCTGTTGCGTGAGCACCAGGGCCTCTCTGCATGTAGCCATGTGCTGGCGAGGTGGACGTGACTATGGAGCGTAGGTTACGAGGCAATTTCGAGAGCAACGATGGAAGGACAGTATAGACATGGACGGTGCTCGAGGCGATGGTTTGGGCTTATGACTTGACGTAGAACAAATATACAACTTTTCAGGAACTCTATGATGATGCGATCCTCTCCGGAGATACTCCAACACCAGACAACATCGACAGCTACCCTTTTTTCTTTCCACACTCAAGCCACGTGGACAAACGCCCTCTTCTTGGCGCTCCTGTCCTCATTCTCCGCCTCCCAATTCTCATCCACGTACTCCTTGATGCTCTTATCCCGAATCTGCATGCCCACTACCTTGAGCGCAGCAATGTTGACGCCCATCTCATCCTTCTGGCGCTTGAGCGCGGTGCGCAGGTTGGTCCGGATGCCGTCGAGCATCGTCTTCATGGTGCGGCTGGCAACGATCTGACGATGGTGCGTCTTGAGCATGAAGAAGAGGATGCGACATGTAAGGGGGATGTTCATGGAGCGCATGGCGAAGATGTTGAGGAAGGTGAAGAGGATGGGTACTGTGGCGAAGGGGAGGACGAGCAGGGCGTCGTGGAGTGCTGAGGCCTTGATGCGTTGTAGCACCGACATGACGTGCGCTTCGGCCGTGATGTTGCCGAGGGCGAGGAAGATGGGGTTGCGCTGAGGAGGAGCTGCGTTGGGATTGGTGAGCTTGGCTTCCTCGTATTCCTTGAGTAAGTTGAGATCAGCCATGCCCATCTCGAGGGCCTCTGCTATCCGCTCTCCCGCCATGAGCGTCTCCGTGGTTTGCTTGCTCGCCGCGCCGACCTCACCGTCCTCGTCCTGCGCGTCGGGATCTCGTTCCAGAGACGTCGTCAGAGTGCTCTCGTATAGCTCTTCGATCTCCTTCTCACGCTCTTCTTCGAGGAAGATTTGCTCATCCGTCTCATCCCAGATACGGATGCTCTTGTCGTGACCGGCGCTGGCTAAGAAGTTACCAGTGTGGCTGATGGCGATTGCCCAGACTTCGCCGTGGTGTCCGTCTAGTCGCTGAATCTGCTCAAACTTGTCACCATCCCAGTATCGAATCGTGCGATCCTTGCTGCTGCTGAAGAAGTGGTGGCCGTTTCCATCGGAGTTGTGGGGAACGAAAGCGACCTGCAGGATACTGTCTTGGTGTCCAAAGAGCGCCTTGTGACAATCTCCGAAGTCGAGACCCCATACCCTAATGTTCTTGTCTGCGGAACTGGTGACGATCAGCTTGCTGTCGTATGAGATATCCATGCTAAGGACAGGAAGCTTGTGGCCATAAAGATTAAGGTAGAGCTTCAACGAGTCGACGAAGAACACCTTGACCGTATTGTCCAGGAGAGCCACGGCCAATAACCTCGCGTCTGGTGAAAATCTGAGGCTGAGGATGTCGTCGGAGACCTTCATTATTCTCGATTGCACGAGCTTCAACTTTGGTGTCGTCCTTCTCGTACCCAGCACCTCTTCTTGGACAATGCGGAAGTCCCAGAACTTGGCAGTCTTGTCGGCGCTGCCCGATACCACGGATTTACCATCGGGGTGAACGTGGAGCGACCAGATTGCGCCCTCGTGCGCGTCAACGCTGTCCAACAGAGCAGCGGAAGCAACGTCAAAGAGCTGCAGCTCGCCACTCTTGGTTCCCACAACGACAACCTTGTCTCCGGGTAAGAATGAGCAGCAAAGTGCATAGCCGCATTCGAATGTACGGATGCAGTTCTGTGTCTTGACGTTCCAAACCTTCAGGCTACCGTTCGATGCAGACGCCAACATCTTATCATCAGAGCTTAGTGACAGCGCTCGGATATCGGACCGGTGGCCAGGAAGCTCGACGGAGAGCGCTCGTATGTAATCTGGCACATCCTCCTTCTTTGACTTTTCGCTCTTCGCCTTCGAAGGCACGCTGTAGTACTCGAGTTGGTTGTTCGTCGTTCCTACCAGCAGTTGAAGGTCCTTCTGGCCAGTAGGTGTGGCCCAGTCGACGGACCGCACTTTTCCACCCGTCCGCACAATAACATACTGAGCGAAAACATCGCTCACGTCGGCCTTGGACACATCTTCCGCATTTTCCTCCCCATCAGCCGTCTCGGCATCGGTCGTCTTGCTATCCTTTGCCTTCTCACGCCGTCTTCTCCTCTTACGGGCTAGAGCCTTCTTGATCTCGGTTTCTGAACGTATCCGCCATACATCAACGCCCTTTTCTGAGCCGTGAACGGCGAAGTAATCCTTCTTAGGGTGGAAAACCACTTCTGTGGTCCTATCCTTGCTCTGGCGGTGCAGCGTGCCGCGATCGGTAAGATATTGAGCCGAGGCGGGCGTATCTACTCGGCGAGCGCTTAGCGCCAGACCATCTGCGTCTAGTGACCAGACTTTGATCTCTCCATCGTTTCCAGCAGTGATGCATCCGCTGTAGTCGGGAGAGAGGCCAAGAGCCCAGCATTCGCCGTTCGTTTGTGAGATGTGTGTCTCGATGCAATGTCTTGAGGATAGGTCCCACAGCTTGATCAGCGAGTCCTTGCCTGTCGTAAGCAGAAAGCCGTCTGTCGCCCCTTCGCCATCGATAACCATAGCCTGGGTGCCATCTTCGTCCTGGACCTTTGGCTCCGGTTCAACAAACTGGAGACCTGTAATCTGGTCCTTGTGACCCCGCAGCTTGAACTGGCCAACTTCGGCGACAAGGTCCCATATGATGATATCGGTATCCTTGGAGCCACTGGCGAGTCTGACACCAGACGCATCAAATGCGAGCTTGGTAATGGCGGACTTATGGCCGTTGAAGTTGAGAATGACGGTGGAGATTTTGCTATCCCAGAGTCGAATGCTGCCGTCTTCGTAGCCTACGGCAAAGACGTCCTTGTCGGTTTTGCTCTGGGCAATGGCAGTTACTGGTACCGTAGACCGTTCATCCCGCCAACGGCTAATGAGCTCTCCCTTCTTGATGTCCCAGCAGAGTACCTCTTCGTTCGCGGCGACGACTGCGAGTCCCGCGCCAGTTCCAGTTCGGTCCTTCGACGTCCAGACAAGATTCGAGGTGCTCGAGGCGACAATGCCGAAAGACTTGGCATGCTCGTATTTCCTAATCGACAATATTGTTAGACAGACTCGCCGGTATCTTTCTGGAGATTCTCACAAGTATGATTTGACCATGTTGCCTAGTCGCGACCAGAATTGGCCTTGATCAACTTTTGCGTCTGCGCCAAACTTGAAGATCTTGTCCCACGTACCTTCTGGCAAATGTTGCGCTGGGAAATTTTCTTATCGATAGCAGAAAGTGGCGTCCGTCCCACTTCGATGGGGAGCTGCTTCATCACGTGCACGGCTGGGGGAACTTGACGTTCCATCACCACGTAAGCCCCACCAACGGGCGTCACCCAAGCTCCGTGACGAACGACAGTATAGGGGAGCGCGATTCAACTCGACCGTCAAGATGCTTTTGCTAGATTACCAGAACGTACTGATCCAATCGGTTCTGGCCGAACGATTCTCAGGGTCAGTAACGTGACTATGCTACTCCCCGAAGCTCCAGCTTTAGCTCACCGCATAACAGTGCCCCCCCCGCCTCCATCGACCAGACGGTCAGCGACTTCGACGGTGTTACGTTCCATATCTCGACTCCTGAGAGCAAGACTCAGATTCTGCTCTCGATTCAAATAAGATGCTTCAAGGACCTTATTAAATATGGTGCTGAAGAAATTCTGCAGCGGGAGTATGGACAATACGTTGCACCGGTCGAGCCGGGATACGACTTCTCCGTTTTGGTAGACCTTGAGAACCTACCTGAAGGAAAGGGTGAGTTGGTTGTCTTCTTTCGAACCTATATGTAAAATCAGCAGTACTGATATCTGTATAAGAGGAGCGAGAAGAATTAGCCTTGAAGTTTGCTTTGCTGAAGCGCAACGCCATGGCTGCGCCTTTCGAGCAGGCCTACAAGGAGCATTACGAGCTGAAGGAGGAGGCTGCGAAATTCACATCAGAGGACGCGCCTCAGGGTGTACGCGAGGGAGGTGCCGTCAAGGCGGTCCACTATCGAGAGGAGGAAGCGATTTACGTCAAGGCTAGCCACGACCGAGTTACCGTCATTTTCAGCACCGTCTTCCGCGAGGAGACCGACCGCGTCTTCGGCAAGGTCTTCATTCAGGAATTCGTGGATGCGCGAAGACGAGCTATTCAGAACGCCCCGCAAGTGCTCTTCAAGAACGAGCCACCCCTTGAACTGCAGGATGTTCCTGGAGTTCGCAACACTGGCACTGGAGAAATTGGCTACGTCACTTTTGGTATGTGCCAGAGACGGAGGAACGAATCTTCTTTATGCTAACTGTAGCAGTTCTTTTCTCCCGACATCTCACTCCCCAGCGTATGCCCGACGTCATCTCTCACATCCAAACCTTCCGGGACTATTTCCACTACCACATCAAGGCTTCCAAAGCCTACATTCATTCGCGAATGCGCAAGCGAACCGCTGATTTCCTCCAAGGTTTGTTATCCGAACTATGTTGCACACTTTGCAGTCTAACCATCTCTAGTGCTGCGCCGTGCTCGACCCGAGAACGAAGAAAAGGAGAGAAAGACTGCCAGCGGCAGAACTTTCAAAGTACAAGGAAACTAGATATTGTACGAACGGGGTTTGTAGGTTGCTGGCTGATGGAGTTGTATTTAGGCGCTGTGATCAACCCCATTTGCAGCCCAGTCCTGGACCTAGGATTAGAGAAAGACGAGTCAATAAATAACAAGCGAATTAGGCTTCAATTTCGGCAATCACCTACTCTTGCGTGCAAGTTGTCGGTGCGTGATGGGAATTTGGCTTATACGCAGGCTACCAAAGCGAGCTATCCGCCTGAGGCACCCAGCAAAATGCTGCGGGCCGAAACATCCCACCTTTCAAGCTGACCGCCTTAATAAAGAGACCCCAGCAACAGCAGCGGCCTACAATGCGGAGCACACAAACGGCACCTCGACCTCCGGGTCGCAACAACAATGGTATGGCCTTTTGGATCTTCGACTTCGGCCAAAAATGAGAAGCCGAAAGAAGAGTCCCCGAAGCGTCCAGTTTCTTGGACCGATGCTATAGGCGACCTCGAACTGGACCCTTTTCGTGCAGCAAAAGAATGGGCGCCGACAGTCGCATTCTCGGTTGCTGGCCTCGCTGCACTGCAACTCTACGCCAACTACCTTCGCAGGATACCTGGAGCTGCTTACGTGCAGCCTAACTTCTTCCGCAATCGGAGCTTGTTCGGCAGAGTTACCAGCGTGGGCGATGGCGACGGCTTCCACTTGTTCCATACGCCAGGCGGGCGCGCTGTGGGCTGGGGCTGGCTGAGAAAGGTCCCAAAGTCGCGCAAGGAGCTCAAAAACAGGACTGTACGCGACGAGTTGAACGCTATCGCTTACTGTAGCTAAACAAATCGGCAGATCTCCGTCCGCATAGCGGGCATGGACGCTCCCGAGAACGCCCACTTCGGTCGACCAGTGCAACCCTTCGCAGTCGAAGCCACGCAATGGCTATCCAACTACGTGCTCAACCGCAATGTTCGTGCCTACATCCACAGAAAAGATCAGTATGAACGCATTGTTGCGACGGTTTATGTGCGACGTTTTTTGTTCCGGAAGGATGTGGGGTTGGAGATGATCAAGGCTGGATTGGCGACGACGTATGAAGCCAAGTCTGGCGCAGAGTTCGGGGGTAGAAAGGAGTTGTACGAGCAGGCTGAGGCCAAGGCTAAGAGGAAGCGAAAGGGGATATGGTCTGGGAAGGCGAGTGAGTTTGAGAGTCCGAGGCAGTATAAGACGAAGTGGGCAGCTGCGGATAGAGTAGCAGGTAAATGAGTATACCTGAGCCACGAGTTTACACTGCAAGGGTGTTATCGGAGTTCGTTGCACATATTTACTACTGGTACCTTCTGTTGCTATAAACTACTGTTACTTTATGAATGGCCAAAGGCTCTTTCTGTCGGCTTTCAAAGTCTTCGGTATGCCATCTATCAGAGCATAGAGCAATGAAAGTAAAAGGGACTATAAAACCGAGGTGAGATGCCATGTCTAGCTGCGAAATGTGCAAAGTGTCTACCCGTGTAAACAAGCTCTTCTACATCTATTCTGTCCGTCTATGTGTGTAATATGCGTGGGTATCATATAGCCTCGTCAAGTTTTCAGCCAGCTACGGCCTCATCCCTCGCCTTCAGATCCTCCTTCTCACCCTCCTTGACCTTCTGCTCCTCCAAGCTCTGCTCAACCTCGACCTTTTCCTTACCATCATTTACAATAGCCTCCTGCTTTGCACCATTCGGAGTTTCCTGTTGCTTCGCCTTCTCCAAATCTTTCTTGCTAGGCCTAATCGCCCCCTTCTTCATCGCTTCACTCGGCAACGGTCGAATGATCGGCTGCGCAACCCACCAGGGCCTCCTGCATCGCTTCATCGTAGCCGCCGAGCTCACTTCCTCTGGTAGATCCTCATCCTCTCGTTGTGGCTCCTCGATACTTTTCCCGTCCGTACGCTCGTATTCGAGCAGGCCCTCGGCAACCTTGCGCTCCACGGCCGCCAGCACGCGCTCGTAGGCGTCCATATCGCCCATACGGCTCTTGGCGAGCATGTCCCGCACGTCCGTGTGCTTGGAGACAAGATGCCGGAGGAGATGGAAGAGGTGAGGCTGCATAGCAGACATATTGGGTCCCTGTTCCTGCTTCTTTTTGGTATCCTTCTTACGCCTCTTCGCAGCGGGCTCATCAACTGATTGCTCAATCTCAGTGATCCAAGTGGTGTCGTCGCCAGGGATGAACAGCGGCCGTCGCTCGGGGACTTGGCCGCCCAGGGCGTGCTCGTGTAAGATGTTCATGTATCGCCTCATAATCGCATCGACTCGGTAACCGCCAAGCCCGTCTTTCCCTCGCCAGTATTCTCGCCCTTCCTCGCCAACCGGAGGTGGCTTCGCAAAAATGCTGGGATCACTCAAGTTGCCCTCAGCGCTCATCACACCGTCGGCACCGGTCGCCTCAAGGCACTTTGCAAGATCGCCGCCCTGAAGAACATTGCCATTGGCAAAGATAACCGTCTCGGGAGGTAAGCTGTCCCTTAAGAAGCGCAGCATCCTCCAGTCTGCCAACCCTGTAAGGTGGCCCTTCTGCTCACGCCGTCGTCCGTGAACAGTCAGAATGGATGCACCTGCCTTCAGTACGTTTTGCGCATATGCAAGAGTCGCCTCCTTTGTCTCCAAAATACGAATCTTGGCCGTAACTGGTACGGGAAGTTCATTGTGCAGAGTATTGATCAAGCGAAAGATGAGATCCTGATCCTCTTGGAGAAATGCGCCATAGTGGCCCTTGCGCGCAATGCCCTGAGGACAGCCAAAATTGATATCAACGGCGTCGCAATACGGCGCAACCTGTTTCGCAGCTGTGACAAGTGCCGTGGGGTCGTTTGCGCAGAATTGTACGAAAAGTGGCCGGTCGATGGCAGGGTTGCCGTCGAGCCAAGGAGTCGAACTGTCCGGCTTCACGGCTTGGAAATGCGCCTTGCGATACTTGTCTTCTTCCGTATAGAGGCGCGCATGAAGCATGGGGGTATAAGCGAGGAGGTTCGACTGTTCGGTCGGAGAGAGGAACGAGCGGGTGAGCATTCGCCAGGCCTATTCATCATATTAGTCACATGTCGCATGAGGAGGATGCTAGTGGTAATGTAGATGCTTACAAACTCGGACTGATCAACCATAGGAGCTATGATATATTTTGGGCTCCCAATGCTCTCATAAAACGACCTGCCGTGCAACTTGGTCGAACGTTCACCGGAGCCCCCATCAACCTGTTCAGAAGCCATCGTATAATTTCTCGTCAAAATCAAGCCGAGGTATCTGGTCCTGAACGTAGATCTGGACCCCGGAGAGTTCCGGAGCCAAAGCTGTCTTAGTAGGCCCTCCAGACTGGCTGTATGGGAATTAGAGAATCAGTATCAAGTCGCTGGCAAGACAAATCTCGGCGCTGCGCAGACCTGCAGAGTGTTTGATGGGGAAGGAAAAAAAGGCTGCTAACGTAACTTTTCTCCAAATCCACGACAAGGCTGCCCAAGTTGTGGCTGAGACTGCGAGATGGGTAGTGGGGCTAAGATACAGCGCCACACTACTGTAGAGTAAGATGTTGCCTCGTCAAGTAGTCACTGAACTGTACATAGTATGAGCATCTTAACTGGTATCGGCGACTCAATTGTAAAGAGCAGCGTGCTCCAGCTCAAACACAAGAAGCTTGACAGTCGTGATGGATCGAATCCTCCGCTCTCAGCATTGTAAAAAGATGTAATATTCTGATGCCACTGCAATCTATTGCCCTACAAAGATGCATAAGGTCCGCTGTGTAATACTAGATAAAGATAGCGCCGTCACCTTCGATAAACTTGCTAGAATGCAATGCAAACCTCTGTAGATGTAGAACATCGTTCTGCCACTTCTTGCCACGCCACAAGATTAAATGTAAATGAAGAAAATGTACAATTATGAGACAGATATCCGCAGATAAAGTAAAAAAGAATGGATCCATGTAAAGACTGATAACGTGATGAACGCCGTTGACACCGTACTATGCTGTTCTCTAACGCCGCAAATGTTCAATGTGCTGGAGTACATGACAATGGGCCTTGCGGCTCATCGTCAAAGAAAATAAAACACCAGATTAACGCAAGTTCTAGTTGTAGTAGTCTGGTGGACATTGCCATCATTAGAAAAAGTGCGTATAGATCTTTGAGTTCTCATGAACCTCCATCTCCTGCGATATGGTTACTAGCTGCTTGACTGAAACAGAAGGGTATTGGACTTACCATCTTGAAACTGTTTAGCTCCTCCTTGATTTGCTGCGCTAGCATGGGGGTCAAGCGGTTGCATGTCGCAATCTCACCCCGACGGTCATACTCCTGGCTTGGCCAGGTGTCATAAAAAATGAGACGTGGCGAGAAAGTGGCATTTCGTTTGCTTCCGGCCTGGGGCGTACCGGGTGCGCTTCTAGTGTCTTGACGCAGCTTGATAGCTGACATAAAGTAGTCTTCGGTACCAATTGCCATTGAGCCGGCCCTGCGACGTCCCTGGGTATCGTCATTGGGAGTGCTAGGGGCACTCGAGTTGGGTGAGTCTGTAATGGTAGGAACGTTGGGAAGTTCCAAGCCAGGAGAAGCATCGGCGGGTCTCATCCGTGGACTAGCAGAGCCAGGACCTATAACAAGGGCGTTAGGTTAAGTCATCTTTATGAAAGGAGTCAACTTACGTTTCAAGATGCCCTTGCGAACAGCGGCGAGCACCTCAGCTCGGTCCTTGTCGCTGCCTACTATGCTCTTTCGACCGTTAACACCATCTGATTCTGTATTGCCCAAACGCTCGGCGATTTGCGCTCCCAACGATGCATCGATCGAGTTCCGCTCCAGGTGAGGGAATGTATCGTTCGACTTGGGCTCAGCAGAAACGTTGACCCGATGAGTCTCGGCCTCCACGTTGACTATCGACACTGCAGCTTGGCTGGCCTCCATGTTGACAGGGCCATCGGCAGCCGGAACGCCAACAACCGATTTGGGTCTAAACAGTCCAACAAGCGACCGAGTGCTTTTCTTCATGCCGCGCCCCATCTTGCGGATCATGACAGAGGCCGAAGAAGCTGTTGATGAGATCGAAAGGTTATCAGTTGAACCCCCAAAGAACCTTCCACCGTAGATGCCGTGGCCAAGTCCGGATGCTTCCTGCTGCTCCGCAATCCTTGCTTGCTCGGCATCATAAACCTCGTCGGGTGTGGGATCCTTGTGGAGTTTGGCTGTTTCGACCTTGTTATCCACGAGTTCTTGATCGCCCGCTGCCTTGCGGAAATCTGCTGCACTTCCAAAGGAAAATGCGCGCCTTAATCGAGACGTCTTCGTCTTATTCTTGCCTCCGTTATTGAGGGCGGCTAGATGTCTCGCTGCTGGCGTTGCCAAATTGCTGGTTTGACCTGCAGGTGACCGAGGATCGCCAACGTCAGTGGCCATAGTCGCAGGTCTAGACAAAGGAGATGGGTTGGTAGAGCGTTTGGTGGCATCGGAAGAAGAGCCTCGAGGTGGGACGTTTACCGATTTGGCGTGATCCTGCTTAGTTGTGGTTTCGTTGCCTGCCAACGGAGAGGGGTTGCCGGTAGGGGTCGATACGCTGCGGTTGGCGGACTGCGACACAATCCCTGTTAGCACGACCTTTACCAGCACCATGCGTTTGAAAAAAGCAAGGAGATCATTAATTTGGGATTAAAAACATACCGATGGACGGGAATGGCTGCTTCTGCTGGAGCTGACACTTTCCGAGCTTGCGTTACGAGAGTGAGGGGAGTGAGCAGGAACGACGCGAAGCGTGTTTGAATCTTTATCGCCGGACTTCTGCGTACCCTCAGTCTTGCTCTTTTCCTTTGCTTTAACAGCGTCCACGGAGTCAGGCGTCTGCATAAAGCGGCGACGAGAACGCATCGCATCGTCAGCGGGTGTTTGGCCATGGATGTGCGTGTCATCCGCTGACGAGTTGGGCATCGCCCCATAGAAGCTATTGGGTCTGTTCGGTACGGCAGATCGCTGGGGGTTGGGTCCATTGTATAGTTGCGCTGCAGATGGCACCACATTGACAGGCAGCATCGTGCTCTGGGATCGGCCATGTTGGTTTTGCTGGGAGCTGGCTGATCGTCTATAACGGTCAGGTGCAGCCTTGGATGATGTTGTTGTTGGAGACACTGGCTGCTGCAGAGCGCCGGCTAAGTAGGCAGATTGAGGTCGAGGAGCAGGGACTATGTTGCGAGCTGGCGGGATCGCAGAATCATCGCGAGAGCCATTGCGACTGACTCCCATGGCATTGTATTGCAGGTTTGACATAGAAGAGCTATACTGACGAACTCCGTAACTTGTGTTATGGTTGTAATTGCGGGCATTAGCTCCTTGGTGTGCTTGCCACGATTGTGTATGATTTATCGCAGGGTTGGCAGCATAAGCATATGGTTGGATGGGGGTCGAGCTTCCACGGTAAACTGCAGGAGCACCTGCTCCATGGTAGGCAGAGCGTGGGGCCTGGGACGAGCCTCCCATGTATTGATGGCCCGCCTGATTCTGACTGGAAGGCATCATACCGTTGGCTGCCGCGTTTGGACGAGTTTGGAGCATCGTCACCGAACTAGTTTGCTGAGGATAGGTCTGGACCAATGCCGCCATTCTTTGCAGTGGATGTCAGCTAGCCAGATCGCCCGTCGAGCAATTATGTTTCCACGGCTGTGTCAACTTTTCTTGCCAGATAGTGTAAGAAGAGGTGTTAAATTCGCGAAGAGGAGTTCGTAGGATGATGGTTGAGGAAACAAGTGCGCGACAAACTGTTCATGAGTTAGTAAAACATTATCCCCATCTCATATGCGGGAAAAAGCCTTCCATGACAGGAGACACGGTTGACAGAGTTTCAAGTCCTTCATAAGGAAAGGAGAGAAAATTTGACCGAGATAGTCAAATTGCATGATATGAGTGGCAGGAACCCGTGATCATTCGCACACGCAAGTATATACTGACATTCTTCTTCGGTTTATTCCAAGGAAATGTTGGAACAAGCAGTTCTGAAAGCGACGGGATCCAAGGACGCCAGCGGCCAAAGAACAGAATGTAGATTTGTGAGGTTGGGGTCTACTTCACCGAGCAAACATCCGATGTTTCAAGGTCGGAGGTTATGGAGTCAGAGTGAAGGTCAACAATCAAATTCGACAACTTGAATCCTGGTCTAGTTGTAGGTCATGAAGTCGTTTTGACGTCCTTGAGGTAGTGGTGTAGGGAAGATACGATATAGACGGCGAACGAAAAGTAGAGAGTATGTCGGGCGGGGACAGATTATGAAGCAGTTGCAAGATGCGGCGGTGGACGTATAATGTCGTGTAGCACCAAGCTCATGAAGTAATTTTGGGAGGATGAGTCGGATGCGTCTGAGTGAAGGTTTCGAGATTTCGTTCAAGATGGGCGATTGCGAAGCCGGAAGAAAGGGGGGGACGGCAGCCGGCTGAAGCCTAGAAACACGGAGAGTGCAGATGGCTGAACAAGCGGATGCAGTGCAAATCTCGAGACAGCAGCGAAGTATGGCAATAGCGGCGGCGGAATATAGGATAGCAGACAAGGAGATGAATGCACAAAAGAAATCGGGCAACACAAAGAGAAGGGAAAGAGGATGGGGAGTCAGTGTTGGAGACGGGGAACAAACTGGAAGGTTGTTCGTCAAGCGGAGTTGCGAAAGTTTGGGGAGAGGAAACGGTCGCTGTCTCCTGGGCAAAATGTTGTTGACCTGGGGCCATCGAGTGGGCTCGGATAGTACAGTACGTATCGCCCCTTGCCTTCCACAAGCACCTCACCAACAGGCACGCTCCACCAGGCACCCGAGCCCGGAGCGTTAGGTGAGGTCGAAGTTGGAAGTACTGGTACCGGGCCCCGAGCTTCCGCTTACTGCCTCCAATGGCATAGGGTGTGCCTTGATGGTTAAACCGGCTTGATTGGCTGCCTTAGTGCTGAACCGTAGTAGAACCAGCTGCCACAGCGCATTCCGTACATTGATCAATGTGCCGAGCTGCCACTACAAGCCACTGCTACGCTACGGAAAATACAGCACCGATCGACCTGCGCCCCCTAAAACTGCTTGCCCGAGTTGGCAAGTGGGCCTCTACATCTTTGCACAGCACCGAAAAGTATGGAGTACGGTACGTAATCCCACAATAGCATTGGACTGGGGCTTGCATGCAGGCAAGTGGAAAGTTAAGATAGGTCCACCACCGACAGGGATTCCGCGCACAGCGCCAGAACACGATCTTGTGCCACTAAACGCGAGTTTTATTGTTGATCCTCAAAGGCGAATAGGGGACGACATGAACAGCGAAAATTGTAGATTAATTGAAGGGCATGGTTGGCTTCGAAGCATGCGATAGATCTATCGAAAGGGGAGCTAACTTATCAACTGTTTGGTTTAATCAAGCGTGGTACAGGTGCGCTATTCTATCTGGTAGCTTATGAAGCTAGGAGTAAGCTGCCACTGTACATCTGCACATCTAGTCAAAGTAGTACTAGGTAGCAATAACAGCGTGCTGAAATGGACCTGTTCCCCCCCTCTCTTCTAGCAACATCACCGGCCTTCTTTTCCTCTCGACGCCAAGTCTCACCCGTCCACCTTCAAACACAGAACAAGGTGGCGTGTGGTGCCATTCCTGGTGCGCTTCCAGGATTCTCCAAGACATCTTGCGGGGCTCACCCCTACAAACCCATCCATAACTTCCTGGAGCTCCGGGAGGGGTCGTGTTGATGGCGTCGGGGCAGTTATCAAGCTCCATTGGCTGATCAAGTCGCGGTGGGCATTGACCCTTTCTGCGCTAGACCAGGTAGAAGCCAAAAGGGGACAGAGACAGATACCACTATCATTTGACCGTGTGGTGCTCGTACCGGTACCGCGACGAGAATAGCAATCCGAGCTCGTGCGTTCTACTAGATAGTTTAGCTACTAGGTAGCAAAACATTTTCAACTCTTTTTCGCCAGGTTGGTTGCGAACTTTGCCAGTGCTCGTTGAGCGAGGAACCAAGTCCGAAATCTACTCTAGTACGGAGTACTGTAAGCACGGCATTGAGCTCACCCAGGCGTTGAAACGTCGGTTCTGGTACCGTCCCCTGGAGCCCTGCACTTCAATTGCGCTGTTTTGCCACCCTCATTTAAAGGCCAAATTATCAGGATAGCCATATGGCCTTAACTTGGCGTGCTTACTGTACATGTACTGTGCTAACTACTGCGAGGTATAGGCAGTTCGTATCGCATCGCATCAAGCCTGCTACTAAACTTACTAAACGAAGAACGGATACATCGAGACATCCGAAGACACCACGCTCAAATGATAGTGCTGGTTCTTTTTTTTTTTCTTTCCCTTTTTTCCCCTTCTTATTCCCCCCCTCCCCCGACCTATACGAGCCGCGTCTTCGCCTTACCACGTAGTTCCTGGTGGTTCTTACCTGCTTCGGCATTCCTCGTACAGTTTATCATTTCTTCAGTGCTCTTGAATCCCCAATACCGTCAGTGGCAAACAACAGGTGGTTAGCCCAATGGACTCGGTCATCTTCAGTTTCTCCAAGAGGCTGTAAATGGAAATGTGGCGACTGCGAGAGGAAATATTCAGGGTCGCTAATTAAAACAGTCGGTCGTTCCACTAGCCGCCAGTGCCGAGCTTTTCGAAAATCTGGGGGTCTGAAGCCGTGCACAAATGGATCGGCAGCCTTGAGCGGGCTTGGCTGGTGTAGAAACTGAATTGCAGAAACGTTCAACTTAAGCCGTTGGATATGCCCAACGCAGGATCGCCTCGATCGACCTGAGTAGCAGATGAATGGTTACATTCACATGATGTCCCAGCCATTGTCGTACTGGCTGACGGGCAGATGCAAGGCTCATGAATCAGCGGCCCACCCACCCGGGTGAGTATGTTCTCAACTCTAAACTCGCTACGCATGAGTAGCTTCCCAGGCAGGTCATAGGTCTAGTTCATCGAGACGAGGCGTGAAGACATATACGGTCAAGGATCTTTGCTTCGTTAGTAGCTCCAGATTTGCAATGCAGCCATTCAGCCACTGCAGTTTAGACCCCGCGCATCAACGAAGCTCCAAACCTGCATAACAAGACTGGTATGAAATCTGCTACCATGCCTGTACCATCATGAGCATGTTGCTTCGTCTGAGTGCAAGTGCGTTGTGAACCATCAGCAGGCAGAGGCGTGATTAGAAGCCCGAGATGTTCTGAAGTAGGGTGCCTCGGTGAACTCAGCTGCCAATGACTTGGCAATTCAATAAGCTTGTTTCAGATATAGAGTACAATCTCATCAGAGCCTTCGCGACCGCTCGTCAATTGTTCTCGTCCCAAGCAGCTGACGGAGACAGGCTGGCCAGCAGGAGGAGTCGGCGCTTTGCTCGGCTACCATACCACGCATCCGCTGTCAGTCGAGGCCGGCCAGCGAAGGTCGGCAGCTTTCAAGACTGGATGGTACCGGTACCGACACAAGCATCCAAGTGCTAATCTATTAGTAGTCTAGGCTTTCCGCCGTTGAGATCTCGAGGGAAACTGGCCGAAGGGCACATAAACTGTCCCGTTGGCTAGGAAAGCCAGGTACAGCGGGGTGCCTAAACTCTATCGTCGGGATGAGCTTGAAGGCGCCAAGTCGAATCTCCCACCCACACACACGGAGCAAAATACTGGATGCAAGACGCATTGCTGAATGTATCTGGCTCTCTTGCTTCCTTGCTTGTGCTCTCTCGATTTCCGCAAGGTTCAGGTTCTTTACGTCTTCGATCCGTGAGATCTCGGCTCCTCCCTACGATCCAGATCGCCACTGCGGGAATTGGTGCACCCAAGTATGAGAACTAAACGTAACATGCTTCAAGCAAGCCCTCGGTCTCCACTGTTGCGTGCCGTGACGATCCGCGATGGAGGTTTCCTCGGTGTTCCAAGCACAGACACGCAATCGAACCGTCCAGCCTTGAAGAGAAGCAGAAAGAGAACCACCAGCGAGCAAGGTCAGATGGATGGTCGTCTCACATCTATTATCGGGCACTCCATGGCCCAAGCGGGCAAGGCCTCTACCCGGTCGTGCCTTTTTTGCTGCCTGTTTAGTTCAGTCCATCAAATGAGGGCCCCTGAGTCAGGGCTGGCTCATTAAACGCATCAGCCTTTGAGCTGGACTCGTTGCGGACTCTCGGTACGTTGGTTGGGCCATTGACGAATTAATCAACCGTGGATAATGGTTACTGTCTCCAGTCTCCAAGTCACGGAGTTCCTGAAGCATGTCACAGCGGCAGTTTGCTTTTATATTAATTAGTCGGGCTCTTGTGCGAAACGCCACTTACGCGCGACTGTTCTCCGATATCGATTCACACGGGATGCTGCAGCTTGTGTCATATAGTAGGGTGCGGTCCAGTGGAGATCTGGGGAAAGTTGGGACTCGTTGTTCACTTTCTCGATCCTCATTACGATCTAACAGAGCTTGAGGGGCGCTTGCTGATGAGAGGAGTAGGTAACTCACGATGAGTTACGGGCTACATACGGCTCAGGTCGTCCTTCACCACGATGGCGACGATATAGCATTTTCATCACACGGGAACCCGTGAGTCTTCTTAACGAGATACCTAGCATCTCTTCTTCCTTTGCGTTATCATGCTGCAGGGGTTGCATCGTCTGCCGACTTTGCTCTCTCTGCATGGAAATGATAAAAGCAAAACCCCTGTTTCAGATCGAGATGGATTCATCGCCGTTGTTTAGCGTGCCGATGCTTGACCTTGTCTCACCAGGGGGACAGTTTCTCATGCTTCCACTACACAGAGTAATCTGTACAATTGTTGCTGCTTCCAACCACGGCTAATCAATCGAGAGGGTAGCGTGTAGACAGCAATCCTGCGCGCTGCACCCCTGCTGCCGCCATTCGGCTCGCAAAGAAGCAAGTCGCCAAATTCATATCATTCAACAGCGCCGATCCATGGCTCCTCATCCCACTACCCCCACAGCGATTTCGGTTCAAGATAGGCAAACCCTGTCACCAGCCTACCTGCAGAAGCTTAGCGGCGAAATGTGTCCTTGAAGACACTCGAGGGTCCTGGAGGCTGGCGCTGCTCTCATTCCCCCTCAGGACTTCCTCTATCTCGAGGATGACGAGCGGTGAATGCATGTGCGGCAGATCACACTCTGATCGAGTTGCGAGTGCAGTGCATGTACTGCAAGTTTAACCGGAGTGAGCTCGTCGTCTCCAGTCTTTTGTTCCGGCTCTGGTTCCGACTCTGGTTCCAGTCTGGATGGAGTCCAGCTAGCTGGTGGTGGTTGCCGTGTCCTGAACTTCCACTGTTTAGATATCACGAGTACCTCTTCTGGCCTTCTTAAGTAGAGCACGTGGTTGAAGAACCGGATAACATTCATTTCCTTTGGGCATCCATTCTCACCTGGAAATGTGGAACGCTGGCTCCCCGATGCGACTCTTGCCGGACAAGATAACAGACCCGCCTTTGTACAGATTACGATGCCCTCGTGCTGAATAACATACCAGTACACAGGACTCACAGATCACAATCAGGTGCGTAGAGCAACTAGCTACGTGCTCTCGGTTTACAAAAACCATTGCCCCAGATGTTTCATGGTGACACAAAGTCTCAGGGCTTTGCTCCCTACCATGCTGGTCTACATCGTTACCGTGTCTCTCCTGCATCTCGATCAATGGCCAGCATATATATACGCTTACTGGCAATATGCGTATACTACTCTACCTGCAGCGCTGCATGCTCATGCACCTGCACCTGTCCCTGCCCCCGTTTCCGTCTCTGCCCATATGGGTTTAAGTGGATGACCCTGCAGGTTGCTGATTTAGGAAAATATTGCTTGCCGTTCTCACTCAGCATTACAACTCACAACCGCGAAAGGCTTTGTCGGGCAAAAACTAGCGGTAAGGCTGCGGGCTGTGCATCCCCGCCAATATCAAATGTCGAAGATGGGTACAGATTCTGATGCGAAGCGATATTCGACGGGGCCCTACGACTATAGCTCAATCCGACGACAGCTTTTGATACCGGTTCAGAGAGGCTCTACCATGACGCCCTGTCGAAACCAGGCCAGTAGCTCGACTTCATCAACCTCCAGCTCCCTACCCGGTAATTACTGTGCCTAGCTTGCCCGATGAGCCAAAGCCAATCTTCACGGCGGGCAGCAATTTCTCGTAGTTGATCGATATGTCCGTTAGACTGGGACCTTCTACTCTAGTATCCGCTCATCCCCGGACACGAGGGCCGCAAGAGCAGGCATCCCCGTCGAGTTAGCCAACGTCTCCGCACACTTGTCCTTTTAGCTGCCGAGAATCACGCCAGCTTCGCGGGGTCGTATGACGGGTCAATCGAACGGGTTCATAACAGTTGCCGGGGGTTCCGGCCCAGGGCCGCTGCCGTGCCGACGGGTCTAACGATAGGTCTTGCTAGGCCCGTGCTGCCGATATTAGATTCATAAACACAGCCTCGGATCTGAGCTGGATGATGAGTGAATCTGCGTGCTTGTGCAGAATACCTCGAAGTGGAATGGAGATTGCATTGTTGGCATTTCGAAGGAGGAAGATTTACCTCGTAATGTACGATGCGAAGTTCGAGATGTTGTGTGCATGCTCAATTCTTGGCTTTGAGATTGGCGTATGCAATGCGGCTGCACCGCAGCCTCTTTTATTAAATAGTCTTGTGCAATGGTCTGGCTCTTGCAGACATACCCTCATGGATGACGTTGGTGTTCCGCGAATTGGATGTTCACAGCAAATGCAGGGGACATGGTGTCAAGCATTTGTGATAGGTATCAGTAAAACCCTGAGAGGCTCATCACCTGCTATTTGTCACTTGAGCCCAAAACGAAGCCTCCATGGGTATCCTTAGATAAGGGCAGGCCAAAGCCGCGACGGACGCGTCTTCGAATGCACTGGAAGTCAGCATCCGGGACATGACAGCTAGAAAGCTCACACATGATAAAGTTGGGCTTTCTCATCGCTAGCTAGGCGACATCTCATCAGTATTCCAAGGCCTACCTGACGTCCAGGTAAAGGATCAAGATAGAGTCTGTAAGATTACCCGAGGCCCGTAGCTACTGGTCAGAACATCAATACTTGGGATGATACGATGATCGATGAAGCAGAGAGGTTAGAATATGCTTCAACTTCGGTAAATTCAGTGTTCTATTGTCTAAGCATAAAGATGGTGAAACTCCCCCCAATTTTCCATTCGCGTTGCTCCCCCACAAAAAAGAAGAGGAAAAAGACGATACTCAAGCCGTAGATATAAGCAAGTACCTCTAACATGTTGGGGAAATGTAGCCACATAAAATATCCAAAAGAAAATCGAAATAAAGGGGAAAGATTCGGAACTTGTTTCTCCTTAATCTCTGACAGCCACTCCTGGCCTTCTGTAAATGAAAGGTGTCGGCTCTTATCTAAGTCTTGTTCGCATCTCTGTTGTCTGACGAATCCTCCTTGGTGGGGAGGGAGTTCTTCTTAGCCTCCATCTCTCGCTGCTTGGTTACAGCATAGACGACACCACTGATGAAGCCGAGGCCGATGGCCGTGCAGCTACCAAAAGTGACGGGAGCGGAGAAGAAGATCATACCGCTGACGGCTAGGGGCAGCTTGTTCAGGGCGCCGACCATGGAGTAGGTTGTCGATGATGTGCAGCGGATGCACCAGGCAGTGCAGTAGGAGATGAGGAGAGCTGCCAGACCAGAATAGATGATGCCAACGAAGATGCGGTTGCGCGAGTCGACAGGGAAGTTGCTGGCGAAGTTGGCACTGGACCAATCCTCGGAGATGATGGAGAAAAAGAACAGAACAGGAATGGTGAGGAGGTTGTTGTAGAACATGGCTATCGAGCGTTAGTAAGTCCGTCGTTCTACTCGACTGCGTTGAAAGCAGGAATCTAGGTGGGTAGATACGTACTGTCTTGGTCCTTGAAAGCAAGCTTCTTGATGCTCTTGCGCATGCCGAGAACGTATGAAGCGGAGCAGAGGACGTTCATGGCCATCCAGAAGTAGCCGGCATTCAGGGTGGAGATAGCGTCAGCGTCGTGCTCCTTGGCGTGCTTGACATCCGCCCAAGCAGCGACCAAGGAGCTGATCACCATCAACGCGAAAGAGAACAGAATTGGAGGCGAAACCTTGCTACCAAAGAACCAAACCTCGCCATACGCGATGGCGATGATGGTCAGGTTCTTGAAGATGGTATAAACGGGTACAGAGAGGAACTGGAGTGCCTTGTTGCCGGTGTAGATCATGCCGACGAGGAGGAGTGAGATGGGGAACCCTAGGTAAAACATTAGTTTCCGGATGCTCTAACAGTGTAGCTGTCGGCTAGCAGGCATGACGTACACTTCTTAGCCTTTTCCATCTCGAAGGGCATGCCACCCATGAGGCCAAAGTACCGGCAGAGCAGGATGGCGGCAGTACTCACAACAGCCTAGCAAGATGAATTGTTAGTTCGAATACGCCATTCGACTCTAGTAATAGTAACCAACCTGGATGGCGAGGTAGAAGAAGGTCAAGTTCCATGAGTTGCCGGACACGACGTATTTGTTGACAACAGTCATGCTGATGGACGAGAAGCAGTACGCCAGAACGGAGGCGGGACCGCTGTTCTCGATCTTGGCGAACCCTGACAACGATGAGGAAGCAACGCCATTACTCTGAGGGTGGGTGTTGATGTTATCGTCATCATGTCTGCGGTTTTCGTTCTCGAAGGCCTCGACCATGGGAATGGCCTCCTCAGCTCGTCGTTCAGCAGCCATAATGATGGATAATCTAACGGACAAGAATTGATATAATGGGCCGGCAAAGAATCGCGAAGCGGCAAACGATAATCGATGGCGAACCTAGTCGAGTGACTCGATGGATAGTCGTTGCAGAGCAGAGAACGGAATCTGCTTGAGATTCGTATCGGGTCGCGGTTGGTGAAAGCAAAGCCACGCCAAGCAAGCCGAAGGATGGAAAACGTCGATTGAGAAAGACGAGTGAAAGACCGACAAGATCAGCGCGGGCTCTGTGAACCGAAAAGTTAGGAAGAAATGAGAGAAAGAAGCTCAGAAAGGAACAGCTACAGTTGGAATCCTTCGTCGTGAAGACGTACAAAAAAACGAAGTGGGAGGCTTTGCAAGGGAAACAAGCATCCTGATGGGTTGCTAATAATGGAGGTTGATGCCAGTGAACAAGCAACTTCAGCGAAGGCTATTGGTTCCAAAGATGAGACCCACACCCTCAACACGGCCTAATTTCCTCTTCACGCCTGGCCGCCCCTTTATTAACAGTGCAGAATCAAGCTTTAGAACCCCCCAAAGGGGCTCCGCTCTTGCTCGCCTATCTCCGGTACGTACCTGTAGAGTGTGCGTACGACGTAGTATCGACCGCCCTGCGTTGGTACCCGTTCCCAAGGGAGTGACGGGGAGAGACGCAAGGAGGAACGTATCTCATGCCAGAGTTGCAGTTTGATAGAGCGAGAACGGCTTAGTAGTAAACGAATGCCATTCTAGAGCCGTCCGTACATGAATCCGATTACCTCAGTACGGAAACAAGAAGCCTGCTATCTGAACTACTCGTAGTGTAGACTGCCATTGCAGATGACGAATCATGGCAGTTGGCAGGTGCCACCAGCCACAACCCTTCACGCGTCCCGGGCGCGCTCTTGGGAGTCGGGACAAACGTGCGTTATATGAGCTTGTTTGATGGGTCGTGGAGGAGACGCCGGTTGTTACAGACTAGAATACAACACTGGACGGGATCTGAAGTCACTGAAGAAATTTGATTGCGTGTGAAAAGTCTTGGAAGTCTTGGGAGTCTTGGGGGTCCTGAATACAAGTACCGTCTTCTACTGACTGAAACAGATCTGCGGCCTAGTTAACTCATTTGCTGTCTCCTGAATGTGACAGCAGTGCGGTTTTTTCATGGTCCTGCAAAGCTTGGTAGGGGATCTGCAAACACTCACGCTCGAATCAGCGTCTTCAAAGCCATCCGTTTCTCCAATTTCATCTCCATCCTTATTAACAGCAAAAAAGGGATGACCTTCATCAACGAGCGACAATCTCCCCACTCACATAAGCCCGCGTTTTCCGCTCCTCCAATGAACGCTTTGTGGTTGCTGCAAGTTAGAGACTTGGCCAAAAGGCTTATCTTGCCGTCAAAAAGAAAAGAATGGGAGAGAAAGAGCAAGAAGAAAAAAGGAGGAGGAAGGGGAGGAGAAGAGGAAGACAGAAAGAAAGAAAGAAAGAAAGAAAGAAAGAAGAAAGTCAGACCAAACCCAGCATTGATAGTTCAAAAGAATGTGCATGCGCAATGCTGTTAACAACGAGGCAACGAGCACCCCCCTTCACCAAGTCAAGCCAAGTCAGCCAACCCCTTGCCGCTTGAGTACTGTAAAGGGAACAATTGGCGTTCTATCATAGTATTTAAAACTTGATGCCGTACAATAGTAGCCGTGCTCGAGCAACGGTGGACCCTTTTCATCTCACGGTTGGCCCTAGACTGTGCAACTCAACAATAGCACGTAGGAACCCCGAATCACGACTTCACTTTGGACACGTTGGACAGGGGGGGCCTTGATGGTTTCTAGGCCCAAATAAGCTTGGCTGCGCCTCTGGTCTGCTACCTGGTCAGATCCGATCCAATGTTCCCTAGACTTGGGATTCTGGTATGCAGCCTCAGAGGGATGCGAGCAGCGCCAAGCCCCAAAAACCCCCCCAAAGGCGAAAGGGGCTCCTTTTATTTTATTTTTTTCTAGTGCACCGCCACCTTTTTGGGGGGGTGGGAAACGCTGTTTCGGTGTCGCGCTGGCGGGTAAAATTCTGGGAAGGCATCGAAGGATAAGTACGGAAACGTTAAGTTAGTCGTTAGTTCCGCCATTAGGCCCCGTTACGAAGGCAAGATACATGCCACATCTGCTGCTAGCTGAACTCCCCCCTTTACATGACTTGAGCTCCATCTCTCGTCCTCCAAAGTTTCTCTATCCTTCTCTTCCTCGAGACTTCCTCCCTACGGCCTTATTCTCTTTTAAGCTTCTTGTCCTTCGCTCTATTCAAACCCTTTGGACACACCTTAGTGTCGCATGTTGTAGCTTCGACAACATGGCGGAATCGTCCAACCGTTTTTTCGCGGGCGCGATGGAGAAATTGCCTTCGCTGGCTCTCCCGCGCCGCATCTGGTCTCTCATCTGGCTTCTCGTCCTTGTCGCTATCGCCGTCTTCTTTCTCAGCGCCGGTGATGAATCCTATTCGGTGAAGAACTGGAAGGTTTCGGCCGCCGCCATCGATGGCGTGCTATCTTGGGTTGGAAAGGACAAGGAAGGCGAAACCGAAACCAAGCAAAAGCCGGTGACCGATACCAGCCCTCTGCGCATGGCGCTGATCGAGACGGGTGGCACTCACGACGAGGTTATCGCCGCTCTGGTGCACTCTTTCGGTGGCCACGAAGATGCCGAGCTGAGCCTGTTTCTCAAGGGCCAGCGATACCACATGGAGGATATTCGCGCCAACTTTACCCTTAATTCGAAGCTCAAGGAAGTCAAGTCATCTCACGATTTTGATGATGCTGTGCGAAAGGGCCCGCTTCCCCATGTTGTCATTTCCACAACTTGCGAGCTCGATCTTAACAGCGGCGCCAAAATCTTCCGAGAGCTCCTTGCCAAAGATTCAACCTACCTATTCTGTGTGATTCACCACGCGGACCGCTGGGTGCAGGGCAGGCATGTCAATGTGGCTCGAGAGTGGCATGACAAGGACAGACTCGACTTCATCGGCTTAAGCCAGCAGACTGTCAACTTCCTCGCCAACGAGACCGCGCCTCAGTGGAAAGACAACAAGCTACCTCTGACGACGCGCGCTTTCCCGCCCGTCTTTCCCGTTTCTCTACCCCCCTTCGACGTCGCAAACGGGTATCCTCTTTCTCTGCAGGGAGACTACTCCTCGGCCCGTCGCGACTACAAGAGGATATTTGAGCAGCTGGGTGGTGCCATCGAAAAGGTCAAGAAAATGTCCGAGGTCGACGACGACCCGAAAGAAAAGGTCTCTCTGCACGTTATCGGCCATGGCCAGGAGCCTGAAGTTCTCGAGAGTGTCAAGGACCACGTTTTCTTCGACAAGGATCTTTCATACCCTGATTTTTACTCCACTCTCTCTCGTTCATTCGCCGTCCTCCCTGCTTTCGCATCCGACACCTACTACGACCGCAAGGCTTCGTCGACCGTCCCGGCTGCCCTAATTGCTGGACAGCCTATCGTGGCTAATGAGAAGCTTCTCGCTGCGTACTCGTATCTCCCCGCTGACGCGACATGGATTTCGCAGCCTGGCGAGGATGAGATGGACACCATTATGAGAGTGATAGGAAGAAGAGACGACTGGAAGAGAAAAGCCAGAAGAGTCAAGGAGGTTCGCGAAAACCTTCTGATTCAGAATAGGCAAAACATCAAGGACTGGATCAGCGAGGCTATGGCGAAGTTGGCCGACAAGAATTAGATGTCATGACAGCATTCCTTCGCGATTGTATTCTTCCTTTCTCCATAAGTAATTATATGAAGTGTACGATGGAAGAGGATTGGGTATGGAGTTTATTTTCTCTTTGTTTTCCTTTGGCGTTCTCTGTTACATATCCGAGCTAGAAGTTCTCGAAAGTGATGGAATTGGAACCGGAACCTTAGCATGACAGTTGATTATCTGCTAATAAACAAGATTAGAAGCAACGATGTACCAGATGGTCACATGTAAATACTAATCAAGGTTATATCCTACTCATTCATCATTCAATCATAGTTCTACAAATACTACAGTCACGGCGTATGAACGGATAGAACATGCCGATATGCCAAGATATAAACCCCCGTGACCTCTTAGTCCAGTCGTGCCAAGCGACTTGGCGATGATGATCACCCTACATAGTAGAGTCTACAAGCTGTTGATAAGCAAACTTGATACGGGATTGACCAACCGCGCCATCTGATTCTGCGCGGCATGCTGACATCTCTGGTATACGGAGATGTGGATCAGTTCCACTCGGTATCCCCGGCATCCCCGGCGCGAGAAGACGTAACTACGCCCACCAAATTGTTCGGTTGCGGAGCCGATCTCCCGTGCAAAAGCTGCTGCCTAGGCGCCGTCGTTGGCTGTCGGTGCGAGGCATTGTTGGCTTCGAGAACAAATCCATGCCAAGAAACTTGCGGTTGGCGTGCCGCGCCTTGCTTTGCGGGGGACGATCCTCGTTGATGAGTGGTCTTGGGTTCCTCGCGAGAGCAAATGGCTTATCTACATCATGCCATAGCCATAGTAGGAGTAGTATCGTATGCTTGGCTGCATACCCGGATGCCGTCATTCTGGGGTTGGGGTGGACTTCAACGGTGTTCAGCTGACCATCTTAGACTCATCGCTGGGCAGGCTTGGAGATAAGAAGGAGATGGTTTGAACATGTTGCTGTCTTGTTATCTTTGCTTGGCGTTGTGGACGTTGATTTAAGATGCAGCCTTTCCCCGGGTTTGAACATTCGAAACTCGGATAGTATATTCATCTATTTAGTTCGTATTTACTACCGACTTCATGAACCCTTTCAGTAGTTGGTTCGCTGCGAAACATCCTGGACGTCCACCTTAACTATAACATTCCTTCACAGAAGACGTTAGTTATATCACAAGTTACACGGCTAAAAAGATCGTATACCTCCAACGGTCTTGTACACACCTCAGGGTTTAGCCTATCAAGAACCCCTTCAACGACACGATGAGCTTCTCTGACGAGAAGTCAGCAACTGCGGCCATGGAAACAAAATCCGTGACTAGGAGCTCCGTCTCCTCCTGGAATACATATAATACGGGATCCTCCTGTGACGAAAAGGTAAGTCTATCACAACGATTCGAGCATAAGGGAAACCGTTGACAAGCGAAACAGCTGAGTCGGCCATTTTCGAGTGGCAGTACTCTATCTGACCCTGTCTCTGCATCACCACCAAAGACAACCAGGTCTTGGTTCAAGCCCGGTCAACCCGTCAATGTATATACCACCTGCGGTCGTCACACTGACCAGCTCCTGTTTGGCGGACAGGTATCTCTGAAGGAGCTTGTTCGCTCGCTGTGGAATAAGGGTTAGGAGATGGGTCAGGAGTTGTACTTGGGAGATTATTTTCACTGTTTACACACCCACGCTGATGGGTGTGCGTTCGCTTGACCTGTCCAAGGCCGTGCCAGGACCAGGTGATACGGCAGAGTTACATTTGTATTAATTGGCGATTTTGAGTCAATCTTGATACATATTCATCTGGTTTTAATTCCTAATTGCTGTCGACAAGTAGATTATTGGTGTCGTCCACTTATACCGTCTGCTGAACCTTCCTGGTGGTGACAGTGTAGATGATTGAACAATAAGTCAGTGAAGGAGCTGTTTGAGCTCTATGGCGTATCCAGGTCTTCAACCATTGCTAAGAGGTTGGGGGATTTTATTATTATCTAATTCTGATACCAGATACGTGATCGATCAATTCAAGACTTGTTAACGTTTCCCAAATATTTGGCAAACAATCCATTGGTGGTGGAAGTTTTAACACATAATCGAGACAGGACAGGGTAGGTCGCAAGTTGGTGCCTGATCAGGCAACAAGGCACCAAGCAGAGACCAGATCGTGAAGTGGTGGGACTTGCCATGCGACATAAGGTGCCCGGCAATATTAGCCTGACGGGAAGCTTGAATTTGAGCCGCAGGCATCATGATAGCCTCGACATTGAAATCCGGGGAAACTGAGTAGCTTGGAGATCATTAAGTTGAAGCCGTTTGACGAATTGACGGTCCAAACAGGCATATGTATTGCTGTAAACTTGTTGAAACGCGTCGCAAAGTTGTTATTTCATTGAATTGAGGGATGTTTAGGCCGAAACTTTCCAACCAGAGATGTTATTTTGGTCTTATCCTCTCTCGAGTAACATGTTTGAAGCGTTGAATCGCATCGTTTGTCGGTTGCGAATCGTCATTTTCTTGAGGTCCGGTCCGTTTTTTTTGGGCGCGCGGTAAGCAGCCGGTGGGTCCGCTGCCTGGAAAAGCGCTTGGACCACCATGTTTTTCCTTCGCGCTACCTACACGTGAGGACCAAGTACAAACCTCACTGACCAGAACTCTTTGATCTCGGTTGCTCGCGAACAAGGACGCGCAGACTAGCTGGATCTTCGCCTTTACTTCTCTGGTTCTAGATACCCCTCCGCCACTTCGAATGCCTCCACAGGTTGCTGTTTGCTCCAGCTGATACCTGTGTTTGCAACAACAGGTGCTAGCATCTATTCACGCCGAGCGCCAGCAAGCGAGCTGCAGTGCGATCGCTCTCCTTCATGACCGCGAGATTCACGGTTAGTTCCACCAGATTTCCACCCCCAAAAAGCATCTTATCTGCGCTCTTAAACTTTCCAACCATCAACTGTCTTTGTGTTTGTATTGGTTTTCAAAGTCACGCATGGCTGACATTTCTCCCTTGGCTCAATTCAGGTATAGGACCTGCCTTAGTACCCGGAAAGCTTAGGCCTCGTCCAAGTTCGACGACTGATTAACCAGGTCACATCACTACTTCAACATGGCTGGTAGCAAGCGCAAGAAAGATGAGGATTATGACCACAACAAGTCTGATCCCGACGACGGAAACTTCGAGCCCTCCGCGGATCGACCGCGCAAAAGCCCGAAGAAACCTCGACTTCATCGAGGCGCAAAGCCTAGTCGCAGACGAGGCCACAAATACAGAGGATCTGACATTGACGAGGACGATGAGGAGCTCTCAGATAGCCAAGAAGAGGATTTCCGCGAGGACGACGAAGACGAAGACGAAGAAGCCGTCATGAATGCGGCTGGTCGTCGAGCAAGAAAGGCTGCCGTCAAGCCTCAAAACTACGCCGAGAGCAGTGAAGATGACGATGACGACGCTGAAGGTGAGAGTGCGAGCGATGTGGATACAGAGAAGCCTACCAATAATGGAGACGTCAAAGATGAGGAGGATGACGAGACCCCAAAGCCAAGACCAACCCGACTTGTCAAATTAAAGGTTCCCCCCTCTGCCACAAAGACTACTCGCCGAATGACTCGCGCGCACACAGAAGACGCTGAAGATTTCGTTGAGCTATCGAATTCCGGAAGGCACGCTGTAGCCTCGCGCAATTCTAGGAGTAGAAGCCCGGAATCGCTTGCTCGAACGCGGAAAAGCTCACGAGCTATGAAAGGACTGAAATCAGCCCCAGAGACCATCCAGGAGGCGCCTATAGAAAGCAGCAGTCGAGAGATTAACGACGCCGATGAACCCGACGAGTTATCCCAAGACCCTCAAATGCTTGAGGAATTCGTCCAAGAAAAGGAGGAGGCAGGTGGCGACGACGAAATGAAAGACGTTGCCCCTACTGAGGCAAATCAGGACATTGATGCGGACGCCGACGCCGACGCCCCTGCTGAGACAATGGAAGATGATGACGACGACGTGCCTGTCACTAGAAGAACACGAAGTGGCCGCGCCAGCCTTTCGGGCCCAACAGAAGAGGTGGAACCAGATGTAGGGCCCCGAAAGTCTCGTCGCTTGACCCGCAAAGCAGGTACCAGAAAATCTACCAAGGAGATCAGCAGCGATTTTGACCCGGGCGAGGAGTCTGAAGATGCGGAGGCATCCGATGTAGAGAAGCTTGCCCAGGTGGCCGAGGATGATGACGTTGAAAGCCCAACTCCCCGTGGTCGGCAAAATCGACGTGCGCGTTCTACTCGCAACTCAAGAAGAGGTCAAGATTCTGGAGATGAAGAACCCGAGTTCGACCTCGATGAACTCAACGAGGAGGCTCGTGAGCTCAGACAGGATTCTCGCTCGCGACGGAGGGCACCTCGAAAAGAATCACCGGTCGTCTACCAAGAAAACACTCGTAGGTCGCGAGCGCGCGTCAACTACTACATGCCACCCCTGACAGCGGTGAACATCGAAGAGGAGGAGGTCGAACCTGCTGCTACGCCAGCAAGAGGTCGACGCGGGCGCGCCGCACCAGGGTGGGAGCGTAACCTTAATACTACGTTCGGACCCTTTGGCGGCGGTAGCGGCGCTGGGTCACTTCTGAACGGGCCGTGGGGCACTGGTGCCGCTGGCGGTGTCGATTCAGATAGCAGCGACGACGAGATGGTCCATCGCTCCAACGTTGCTGGAAACGTTGGAATGACGCCTACAAGTGCTGCCCCTGGTGGGCTACTTACTGGCGCGCAGGGCCTCAACGCTGACGGCGTGGGCGCGACACCCAACGTTGGCAAGATCAAGGATCGAAAAGCACTGGCGGATGCCGACCCTCTTGGTGTTGACATGAATGTCGACTTCAGTAAGGTTGGCGGATTGCAAGGCCACATTGACCAACTGAAAGAGATGGTCCAGCTTCCGCTGCTTTATCCAGAACTCTTTACAAGATTTCACGTCACGCCACCCCGAGGTGTCTTGTTCCACGGCCCTCCTGGTACCGGTAAGACACTGCTTGCACGAGCTCTGGCCAACTCAGTCGGGTCAGGAGGCCGGAAGATTTCCTTCTACATGCGGAAGGGCGCCGATGCATTGAGTAAGTGGGTTGGTGAAGCTGAGAAACAGCTTAGGTTGCTTTTCGAAGAAGCCAGGAGAACTCAGCCAAGTATCATCTTCTTTGATGAAATCGATGGTCTTGCGCCAGTCAGGTCGAGCAAGCAGGAACAGATCCACGCTTCCATCGTCTCGACGTTGTTAGCTCTGATGGACGGTATGGATGGCCGTGGCCAAGTCATTGTCATAGGTGCCACCAACCGTCCCGACAACATCGACCCTGCTCTTCGTCGTCCAGGTCGCTTCGACAGAGAGTTTTACTTCCCACTACCAGACGTTGAGGGGCGAAAGTCCATTCTCAACATCCACACTGCTGAATGGGGCCTTTCTGACCAGTTCAAGGACTCCTTGGCAGAGAACACCAAGGGATACGGTGGCGCTGACTTGCGAGCTCTCTGCACTGAGGCTGCGCTTAACGCTATCCAACGAACCTACCCCCAGATCTATTCGTCAAAGGAAAAGCTGGTCGTTGACCCAACCAAGATCAGTGTGCACGCGACTGACTTTATGCTGTCCATCAAGAAGCTTATCCCATCTTCTGAGCGATCGGCAACGTCAGGCGCGCGACCTTTGCCTAAGTCAATCGAGCCGCTACTTCGTAAGCAGTTTGGCGATGCAAAGAAGGCCCTCGATGAGCTGCTACCTCGCAAAAAGAAGATGACAGCGTTAGAGGAGGCGATGTATGAGCAGTTCAACGACGAGGATCACGGCTTTGGCAGAGAGCAGCTGCACCAGGAGTTTGAGCGCACGCGTGTGTTCCGGCCCCGCCTCATTATCCATGGCCTGAGTGGCATGGGCCAAAGCTACCTTGCTTCTGCGATCCTCCACTATTTCGAAGGTGTTCACGTACAGAACTTTGACCTAGCTACTTTGCTGGGCGACGGGAGAGTAGGTGCTTTGAATTCGAAAGTTGCCCTGTGCCACAAGCTAACAGTCATTAGTCGATGGAGCAGGTTATTGTCGGCTTGTTCACTGAAGTGAGACGGCACAAGCCCAGCGTCATCTACATTCCCAATATCGAGGCGTGGTACGCCACGCTGCAGAACTCGATGGCTTTCATAACCTTTCAAACAATGTTGAGGTCAATTCCTTCTACCGACCCGGTTCTCCTTCTTGCTACAGCCGAATGCGAAAGGGTCGAGCTTCCTAGTGGTCTCTTGCGAGATCTCTTTGGGTTCTCAATCAAGAACCGGTTAGAGATTCTAGGACCCGAGAGAGTAAGAGCTCACCTTCATGTTGACCTGAGCGGTAGCTAACGATCAATAGCCCAACCGAATGGAGTACTTTGCTACTACTCTGAACTATGTTAAGAAGAAGCCTGGCGAGTTCCCTGATCCCGAAAATCGTAAGAAGAGAGTTCTGGAAGAACTTCCGGTGGCTCCAAAAATCGAGCCACCACCTCCGACCAAGGCAGAGATGAAGCTATTACAGAAAAAGGACCATCAACTGCTTAATGGATTGAAGATTCAGCTCCAACCCATCATGGACCAAATAAACCGACGGTACAAGAAGTTCAGACAACCTGTCATCCCTCAAAACCAGATCGACTATCTCTTTATCGAGTCAGATCCATACTATGTACGACCCGACGTTGAGATCGAGCAGCAGCGGCCTTTTGAGATTGTCCGAGACAAGTATGGCAATGATGTGCTGAGGGACACTGCAACCGGCAAGTGCTATTATAATTTGGAAACGACGACGATAGAGGAACGTCTATCCAATGGCTTCTACGCTCGGCCGAAGGATTTCTTATTCGATATCAAAGCTATTGCAAGAGATGCCAAGAATATCGGTGATAAGGAGCGGACGCTCAAGGCCAACGAACTTCTCAGCAATGTCGAAGTTGATGTCGCTAGTATCGAAAGCAGCACGTCGCACGTTGACTGGGAAGGGCTATATCAACGTCAAATTCTTCGCGCCAAGGAAGCTGCGGAGAAGAGCCGCAAGAGGAGAGCTATGCAATCGCTTGTCGATCGCGTCCAGTCAAACATTGGCGGTGATGACAGCGACTCTCAGGGTCCTGTGACACTCGGAGAACCCGTTCCCGGATCACGTACAACCGCACGATTTCAAGTGAGGAGCCCCTTGCCTGATGAACATGGGCTCTCTGGGCCTACGTCACACCCTCTCAGCAACGGGATCTCGCATTCGTTCGGAGAAGCCGATGTGACAATGAGTGGGATGGATGACACAGAGCCCATTTCAGAGATGGGTCCACCTCCCAAGTCGCAAGACCATGCCGGCATGACCCAAATCTCCCAACGGTCTGCTATCACGTCGCTACCACCGGGGATGTCTCCATCTGCGGTAATTAATGAGGCATCTACGACCAAGACGTCGGATCCCTCTACGCATCGGTCGTCCAACTTTGGTACTCAGATCACGAATGGAACCCATGGCGAGAACCGTGATATCGAAGACGACGGTGAAGGTGATATCCCTGACACGTTATTAGTGGGAAACCAAACCGTTTCTAGCGATGAGCATTGGGATCACTCTCAAGCCCAGGCGATGGCGCGTGGCAATGCTACCCACAACTCCATCCTCTCAGGTAGCCCACCATCGTCGCAGCCCCAAGCGAACCAACAGACTCCAGCCAGCGTCAAGACCCACGCAGGTGGTATCAATAGCCTGTTGAATGATCAGTCGGACGATCACATTCGCCAATCGGGTTCGTCAACTTCTGCCTCGCAGACGCTGTCGGTAGATACCGCCGTTGCCAACTTCTTGCATGAAGTAACAGACAAGACTGGCGGATGCACAATCGAGCAGCTTGAGCAGATCAATCGCGAGCTCATGGATGAGATCTGGCGTACGCGCAACGTGTGGAATCGCATGAATGTCATCGGTCATGTTACTCGTGTGTTCAACAACACGATTGGGGACATCGAGAACATGCAGGGGATGGGACCTCTGAGCCAGGAATGATCTCGTAACTAGCAACGGCGCATTTGCGGTCTGCGCTTAAGCAGCCTACCTGGATGTGTACAAGGACGTGGAAGAGCAGGTATCTATCATTAGTTGGTGTATTTGGGTGTTTTGACGCGGAGGAAACGTGAAGAAAACGGATCCTGGTTCATGTTGAGCATGCTCTTTACACGGAGTTGGGGGTATTGCGGCATGCGTGAAGAGAGGGGCTTAGATGTGTATGCTCTGTTTATATGGATATCAACCGTCGTCGGACCAGACCACCTGCACAAGTTTGTTTCTTTTCTCTCCCCCCTGCCCATTTTGCTTTTCATCTTCTTCTTCTCTTCTTGGCTCTTCTGGACATGAACATAGTACATTTATGCATCGTCAAGTCTCGAATACTAATTATACTGTGTTGGGCGGTATTCATACAATCATAGCTTGGACTTCTTGGAACTATCGTAGCGCTTCCCCTCGTCATCTTCTTCCTCGACAGTAAGACCCGGTAAGACCCTTGGCATGATCCTGCGCGGCGTCGAGCCGGGGACGACACTGTACGTTGAAAAATCAGTCACGCCAGCGTGCTCTCGGAGGAAATCTTCGTCCAAGAGGAGCTGGCCGTTCACAACGGATGCCGGGGCATCAAGAATCGCGAGAATGGCCTCGGAGAAAATGGTTGGTTTGCGAAGGTCTTTTAGTTCGTCTGGGTTTGCCCGCGTGAATTGCCCTGTCGCGGCTGACTCGATCGCCTACGCTCTCATCAGTAACAGAGATGGACGTTCTCTCGTGCAGGGGCTTCTGGAATCAGGGTCAGACATACGACAGCTGGCCAGAGACTCGTGATGGCCATATCCCGCCGTTCCTCCCGAACAAAATCCATCGCAAGCCCCTTTGTCAGGACGCTCATGCCAACCTTACCCATGGCATACGCCGCCTTTCCACGGAAGAAACGGCTGTATATGGGCGGGCTGACGACGACGACGCGTCCGCCCCGGGGAGAAGCGCGGAGCTGGGGTAGGGTTGCTTGGACGGCAGCGTAGAGGCCCTCGGGGTTGACTCTCTGCATGAGCTGGAAGCGTTTGAGAGGTGTAGAGGCTACCGGCGCCCAGAATATGGCGCCGGAGTTGTAGATGAGCACGTCTATGCGGCCATATATCTGAGGATGGATGGCGTTCGGCGTCAAGATGTGATCTGCCTAGACACACAAGGCAGATGTGAGACTCACCAAGGTAGACCTGGAAACGAGAGCTTTGATGTCTTCCGGTGAGCGGACATCGACCTGGATGGCTGTAGCATCGCCGCCTGCGGAAGTGATCTCACGGGCGACCGTGGTGATGGTCGAGGCGGATGAGTTGGGGTTCGGAGGGAAGGGTTCAGCAGGAGGCTCGGACGGGTCGCTGGTGGTCTTTGCTGCTACGACGACTTGGAGTTTTGGTTTGGTTCAGCCCAAGTGCTTTGTCGTGATGATTTGAGATGAGGTTGTGATGGGGGATTTGAAGTAGTAGACGGATAGGTGGACGAACCGGCGTAGCCATGACTTGCGAGGTCGATGGCGATCTGGCGCCCGATGCCACGCGATGCGCCAATGACGAGGGCAACTGGCTTGGAGGTCATCTCTGCGGGGTTAGTGTTGGTGCTGATGTCTGTATCGAGGGAGATGCGGATGAAGGGAGAGAAGGAGCCTTTTGTACTGTCTCTTGCCGTTCCTTCGATGCGATCGTATTGTACGAAGTATTATTCTAGTCCAGTTCTGCTCTACTCTAGAGTAGATGGAGGAGCATCCCCATGGGGAAGTTACAGCGGGAGAGTGGGGCTGTGCTTAGCGATGGCAGAGAGAGGGAGAGAGATCAAATCAACGTATGCGTACGGACTACAACGCTTCAGCTCGCCGCGCATACTCGCATCTCCACAATCCTCCATCATCAGTCATCGCGAACCATCGAAACAATGGGCGGAAAGATTGACTGCTACCTGGACATTGGTAAGTAAGCTCCGAGTTTCACAAGGTAACATGCCCGCTCTGTCGATTCGCTCGTTACTCACATGTATCGATCGATCAACAAGTGTCCCTGTACAGCTACGTAGCCTTTGCAGACCTGGTTTCAAATGCGAAGAAACTCGAAGCGCACGGCATCCAAGTCGAGTAAGTCAACATGAAGCCATCGCAGATTGTGCGTACGCAGCTCAGAGAAAACAAAATAAAGGTTTCACATCGTGTACCTCGGTGGTATCCTGGCAGCAACTGGTAAGCCCGGGCTCAGACGTATCCCCCCTCAGTCCGCCATCTTACGAAGCATCAACAAAATGCAGGAAACAGACCGCCGTGGATCCTAAAGCCCAAGGCTAAATTCCTCATGGACGACTCATACCGTGCCGCTGCCCGAGTTGGCCTGCCATTCGACGGTGCTCCCCGCGATCTCGTAGCCATGGCCAGGACGCCCTCGCCGCAGCGCGCCCTGACCTTCATCAAGTCTCGCTACTCGCGCGAAACCTTCCTCTCTACGCTGTACTTCTTCTTTCTCACGTTCTGGATTGCCAAGCTCGACATGAACGTCGATGCCAACCTCGAGGCTGCGCTTCTGGAGGCGACGGAACTCCCCCTGGGAAGCTCGCTCGATGATGATGGCGTCGTCGGCCGTGGTCAGAAGAGGAGGCTGTTCAGTGCCGATGATGTCAGGAATATCATCGGAGGGCGAGCTTCGGTCAAGGGAGAGCTCAAAGAGAGGACCGACGAGGCGGTGAGGAAGGGTGCGTTTGGAACGCCGTGGCATTGGGTGACGGATGCGGAGGGCAGGCACATGGCCATCTTCGGCAGCGATCGGTAAGTCAAGTCTTCCCCGAACTCATCCTAGAGGATCGAGATGAGAGAGGTTAACGCATCTTGAATCTAGGTACAACCATATCTACCAGTTTCTCGGAATCCCGTTTCAAGATATCGCGCTGCTCCCGCCATCAAAGTTGTGAGATGGATCAAGGAGAGGTACTAGACGAGGTAACCAAGACACCAACCGAGAGTGACGTATGAAAGGAATGATGAGAAAGCGAATGCTACGTTGAGAAATCTGTCGTACACCAGCGTAGATGGTCCCGTAAACTCATCACTGAGCGCCGCAATGAACGACCGGGTTACCACAGCGCGTAACCCGCATCTCCCACCCAGACCTCTTCACACTGCCTACAGAGCGTACTTACCGAAACCGCTAACAAAACTCTTCACTTACAACCTCATCCCACCAGCAACCACCACTCCCTCGTAGCAAACATGCAGTCCCTCGAGCTCACGCTCATCGTCGCTGCGACTCGCAACATGGGCATCGGCGCCAATGGCGGGATGCCCTGGCAAGGTCTGCGCAAGGAGATGCAGTACTTTGCACGCGTCACGAGCCGCCTCCCACCTCAAGTGAGTCGCCCTCGATCCCCCATCACCGAGACGCGCCCTAGACCTCGGCTCTCCTGACTTTTGCGATACGAGTCGAACAAACATCTAGATCAGGACAATGTGCGCTCGCTCATTAATCCATGCTGCAGGCCCCTCCCTCGTCAATCAACGCCGTCGTCATGGGCCGCAAAACGTGGGACTCCATCCCCACCAAGTTCCGCCCTCTGAAGAACCGTCTCAACATTGTCATCTCACGCTCCGCGCCCGCCTCACCACCGTCCGCATCTCCAGACTCCGGCTCCGGCTCCGGCTCCGGCTCCGGCTCCGGCTCCATCTCCGAGCCCGTGCGTGTGCGCTCCCTCGAGCAGGCTCTGCAGTACGCCCGCGAGCGGCGGGATATCGCGCGCATCTTTGTCATCGGCGGCGCCCAGATCTACGATGCAGCGCTCAGGCTGCCCGAGGCTAAGCGGGTGCTGCTCACGAGTATCGAGCGTGACTTTGACGAGTGCGATACCTTCTTCCCGCTCAAGCTCGCTGGCGAGAAGGTCACTGATGGTGGTGGCGATTGGGAGCGTCGCTCGAGAGAGAAGCTGCAAGAGTGGACGGGAGAGGAGGTCGCCCAGGGTGGACAGGAAGAGGCCGGGACTAGGTATGGCTTTCAGATGTGGGAGAAGGTAAATTGATGGCAAGACCAGTGATTTGAATCGATTCAGCACATGATTAGAAACCCAGAAACCCGATACTGCAAAGGAGAGAACCCTCAACGAACTGATGACTTATGTACATTTAAAGACTATGGCCCGGGAACGCTACTCATTACGATATGACCACCCCTAGCCATGCCTACTTTTTGTCGTCCATTCCCTTCTCGTACATCATACAAATCCTGGTACACTACTTGAACCTCACACCGTCGAGATCTTGGGTCCCGCCTCTCGTACAAGTTCCTCGCGCGCGAGAATCACCTCTGGCTCCTCCGCCACCTCTAACGGAGCATCCGTCGTCCCAGGAACCGATGTGTCTACCCGCTTCCAGAAAGTAGCCCCAACCTTGTTCAAGACATGTGGCACACCAGTCGCTAGCTGGTTGTCGGGCACATCCTCCAGATGCATGAGCGTCGAGCGCATCCATCCGACGATGGCCATCAGGTTGCGCGGGTCTGCGTTGGGGGACATCTTGAACAGGTTTCGCCACACGGCGCTGGCGAGGGTAGCGTCGCCCCGGATCAGGCCCTCGTCGTAGGCCAAGATGAGGCCTCGCCACTGTACGAAGATGTCCTTGAGGTAGCGCTGGCGCATGGCGCTCGACGTGATCTGGTGGTCGATGTGCATCTTCTTCTCGCACTCGAAGAAGAAGTGGTCCGTCAGCTGGTGCTGCCAGTTGCGGAAGGTTTCGGGTTCGAGACAGCGTATGCGCGCGTTGATGAGGTAGAGGTGAAGCATGGTTACGTGAGACCAGGTGCTGAAGCTGGCTGGTAGTTGGAACTCTGTTGGCGGGGAAGAAGAAAAAAGGAGCAACTGGTTAGTCTTCTGTCTGATTTGAATCCGAAAGGGTCGGTAAGCTCAGGGACTAGACGTACTGCTGTGCCAGATACCCTTGGGGTTAAGAGAATGTCCAATCTCCTCGCCATCCTCCGCATGCTGCACCGTATCGTCCTTGCGCTCCGTCTCCGGGATGTGATAATCGGCCGCCTTCGTGGAAGCCTTGAACAGAACCTCCGTGGCACCCAGCACACGGTAAGGCTCCGCCATCTTACTCCCGAGACCTTTCAAGAGATTCCGTGAGCTCGTCTTGCTGAACTGCCGGGCCGGTGCAGCTGCGGTCGGTGCAGTGCTCGTGGGCCAGAAGTTTCTGTTCGGGGTCGCAGCGACGCGGGTTGCGCCGGCGCGCATCGTGGCCCGGAGGAGGCTCCGGGCCTGAGACCGACAACTCTCGCAGGCCAGACTCATTGTGGTGAAGTTGGGAAGTTTGACGGCACGGTCGAGATGTGTTTATACAGAGGTGTGCCGAGTTTTGTCACGTCATGACTGAGTGCATGACGGTATGGGCGTCTTTGCGACTAGAGAAATTGTGTGTGATGTGAGTGGCTCCGGGAGAATGTCGGCATGGGTCCAACCAGCCAAAGGGTCGTCTTACTACATGCACTGTACGGTATGTTACTGTGCTGAGAGCCCGTCCCATCGGCAGTGGTATGAATATTCTCGTCATTGACTTGTATCAGTATGCAAATGTTCATCGAGTTGCCTCGTCGTGGAGATATCTACTAGTTACGCTGATCTATAAGTTACGTACTATACAGGTAAGGATGGTGAATGCTACGGCATGGGTATCTCTTCGGACTAACTCAGGTCAACTTGGAGAATACCAAGGAGCTGTTGGTTCCGCCGAAACCAAAGCTGTTCGAGACAGCTACGCCGACCTGCTTCTGCTGCGACGTTCGGGGCACAAAGTTAAAGCTGGCACCTACGCCAGGCTTTTCGAGGTTAAGGGTTGGCGGTACAACCCCCTTGGAAGACGGTCAGTCGATTGTCCGCTTGCTCGTGGGAAGATGCGAGATCTGGCGTACCTCGTGGATAGATAGGATGGAAATCAAGGCCTCTATAGCGCCGGCTGCACCCAAGAGATGTCCCATAGCACCCTTGGTACTGCTCACCGTAACGTCAGATTCGGATGAGTGACCGTCATCGCCCAGCATGAGCCGTCGTATCGCCGACACTTCTGCTGCGTCTCCGACTTGCGTTGCCGTAGCATGGGCATTGATGTAGTCAACCTGCGAAGGCTTTATTCCAGCACTTCGGAGCGCCTTCTTCATGGCAAGAAAAGCGCCGTGTCCATCTTCCCGCGGCGCCGTCATGTGATGGGCATCTCCGCTACACCCGTACCCGTTCACCTCGGCATAGATGCGCGCACCTCGCGCCTGGGCATGCTCGAGCTCTTCCAACACGCAGACTGCCGCACCCTCGGCCACGACGAAGCCACCGCGGGCGGTATCGAAGGGGCGAGAACCGGCGGTAGGGTCGTCGTTGTAAGCCGTTGAAAGGGACCGAGCCCTGCCGAAGCCGGCAAAGGTCAGCGGGTGGATGCAAGACTCGGAGCCTCCGGCAACCATGACATCTGCGTCGCCCATCGCTATAAAGCGCGAGGCATCTCCGATGGAGTGAGCGCCGGTGGTGCATGCCGTCGTCGCGGCGTGGTTAGGGCCTTGGAAACCGTACTTCATGCCGATATGACCGGCGGCCATGTTGATGAGGATTTTCGGGACGAATAGAGGCGACACCTTCTTGTAGCCCTGTAGTCTTAGTTAGCATCGAGCGGTGGCATCTTCTCCTGATAGTAACCTTACGCCTCGACTATGTGTCAGGCTAGTCTCGTAGATCTCGTCGAGGTTTCCGATGCCGCTACCCAGACAAACGCCCGTCGCCTCTAAATCCTCCTGGCTCGACGGACTCCACCCAGCGTCCTTGAGAGCCATGTCGCTGGCAGCCATGGCATACTGAGTGAATCTCGACATGCGCCGTTGATCGGTCGAGCTGACCCAGTCCGAAGGTCGCCAGCTTCCCTCGCCCTCGCCCACGGGCACCAAGCCAGCTATTGTGCTCGTCAACTCGCTCCATCGAGCTCGAGGCTCGAAATCGGCGACACTGACGACACCGCATTCACCGGCGATCAGACGAGTCCATGTTCGACGAATGCCGACTCCTAGAGGCGTGATGGCCCCGAGACCCGTCACTACAACTCGGCGCATTATCCTTCCATGCCCCAGCTAGCCAGTAGAGACTACTAGGTATAAGTAGTCGTCTGCTGAAAGCTATGCAGGGGGTTAGAAGAGGATACGACGTTGGTGATGGAGAGGGTGAGATTTCGGTGATTAATAGTGCATACAATCCTTGGAAAAGATCAGAGAGTAGATAATTTCGTCTCTCATAGCCTAAGCTGACGGCGTGTTGATGCACGCACTGTGCAGCTCCCCAACAGTGGCACTTAACGCTATTGTCCGCTGTAGAGTACAGTACAGTAGCTGTCGCGCTCACAAGCCACGCCCACCTTTCATTCTCGACTCTTGACTTATCTAGCAACACTCCTTTGACAAGTTGTCTCGAGATTATGCTCCTCTTCACACGTGTGAGCCATTGGATCATTTTGGATAACCTATAAGGCTCTATAAGATCTCGTTACTCATTTCTCTCAGTCTTATTATTCGATTCATCGGGAAGCAGAGCGGTTCCCTGTCGTTGAATCGCAAAGACTACAGCGCCACACGTCCCAATAGGGATATCAAGAGACACGGGCCTCGAGGCAACACGTATCGCCTCGTCCTTCAGCATACAGAAACTCCTCCTCTTCAACCATCTCAGAGAACAACTCGAAAGCCTTCACCAAGCTCCTCCGATACCTGATAGAACACACGTTCTCTAATAAGTTGCAAAGAAAGAGAAAGGCAGGACTTGCCCTGCCCATATCCATACGGTGCCGGACGCAAGAGCCAGTAGCACTTGAGGTGTAGTTCTACATACAATCTCTTACTGTACTGAAGGTGCATACAGTCCCTTCATTTCAGATGACGACGATGACGATGAAGATGCATAGTTCAATCTTCAGCTGGCTAACCTTGGATTGTTAGTCAACCTTACTTAGGCGAAGACGTGCAGTCGTTCAGGGGGAACTCCTCAAGAACCGGGGATGCCGGTCAGTGCTGGCACGGGCGCTGTGCTCCCCTCAGAGGCCGTCGGACAAGCTATCAGCGGCCCGAGTGGGCGATTGTCAACATCTCTCGAGCCTGTAGATCTTTCGGATGACTTCAGGCACCGTCTCAGTCCAGCAGGTCCATCTGGGGTGAGACACGACGAGGACGATGACCTAGCTTCAGAGGATGAGCTCCTGCTCGACCCCAATCTGCCAGATGACGAGACTCGGAGGAAGTCCCGTCGCAATGGCGGCGTGGTTGGGTCTGATGAAGAGTATGAGATGTCTTCGTTGAAAGACGAGGACGAGCACGATGAAGAGCATGAGGACTCGCCTTACCCAGAGGTTCGAGCTGCTGTTCGTAACTTTGACGAAGACCTACCTTGCAACACCATCAGGGCTTGGACCATTGGCCTGATTCTAGTTGTGTTTGGCGCTTCCATGAATACTCTCTTCTCACTGCGACAGCCGTCTATCGGCGTCGGCCCTCTCATCGCTCAGATTGTCGCTTGGCCTATGGGACATGGCTGGGCCCGATTCGTGCCGGAAAGAGAGTTCTCGACCTTTGGCATGAGGTGGAGCTTGAACCCGGGGCCTTTCAACATCAAGGAGCACGCCATCATCGTCGTCATGGCCAGCGTCTCGTTCTCGGTTGCCTATGCCACCGACATCATTCTAGCGCAGCTTGTCTTCTATAAGCAGAACTTCGGCATTCCCTTCCAGCTGTTTCTCACCATCTCAACACAGTCTCTGGGATACGGCATAGCTGGTATGCTGCGCAAATTTCTAGGTACGCGCGCTTCTTCTCTTGTGGAGCAGCTTGACTGACCTAGCCAAAGTGTATCCTGCTTCCATGATATGGCCAGAGAACCTGGTTGGCGTGACCCTCATGAATGCCATGTACGAGGGGAACCAGTACCCAGACCCAACCATCCTGGGAGGCACAATGCACAGGTACAGGTGGTTTACCATCGTCACCGGATGTGCGTTTGCGTACGCTTTCATTCCTGGCTTCCTCGCACAATTTCTCAGCATCTTTGCCGTCGCCACTTGGATGGCGCCGCAGAACGTCGTGGTTAACAAGCTCTTTGGGGGAGAGACTGGCCTCTCAATTCTCCCCCTTACCTTTGACTGGACACAGATCTCTGGTTACGTGGGATCGCCCCTGATTCCTCCTTGGTAAGCTGCAAAGAGAAGTTCCCTTCTCTGGATGTACATTTTCTGACCGTGTTGTAGGCATGCCATCGCAAACACACTTATAGGTGTCGTAACCTTCTTCATAGTCGCAGCGTCATTTCTTCACTTTGGTGGCGCATGGTACTCTGAATACCTGCCCATGAGTGATTCCAGTACCTACGATAATACAGGTGCCCATTACAACACAACTCGGATCTTGAGTAAAGACTACACGCTTAACGAGGAGGAATACAAGAAATACTCCCCTCTGTTCATTAGGTAGGGCTCAATTTCCACTTTCCAAGGCTGCATATCTGACTACTGACGAAGCACTACTTTTGCCATGTCTTATGGCCTATCCTTCGCAGCAATCTCGTCTCTCATCGTCTACACGTATCTGCACAATGGAAAGCAGATCTGGCAACAGTACCGAAACAGTACCAAGGAGAAGCCCGATATTCACATGAAACTTATGAGAAAATACAAGGAGGCTCCCACGTGGTGGTATATGTCACTCTTTGCTGTTGTGAGTGTCAAACCGTAATCCTCAGTAGGTTGTTGAGAATTAACCGGAAGAAATCCCGCAAAGATGCTCGGTTTGGGCTTCTATACAGTTCTAGGATATCCAACAAATCTGTCATGGTGGGCTTTTCTCCTAGCCATCGCCATTTCCTTCGGATTCGCACTTCCAATCGGGATCATTCAAGCCGTCACCAACACACAGATCGGCCTCAATGTATTGACAGAGTTTATATATGGCTATATTCAACCAGGCCGACCTTTGGCTCTGATGCTGTTAGTACACGTTTATTTGTTGATGTGCTTGCGCTACCTACTAACAGGGCTCACTACAGCTTCAAAACCTTTGGATACATCACGATGTAAGCTGCCAATATGCTCCTCAGCGTGGCGACTACTAACGACTCTACAGGTCACAGGCACTTCGATTCGTGTCTGACCTGAAGTTTGGGCACTACATGAAGATTCCTCCTCGAACGATGTTCTTGTCGCAAGTAGTAGCGACCACCCTCTCGTGTTTCATCCAGATCGTTGTATTAAACCTGTCGCTGAACAACATTGAGGACGTGTGCGAGCCACATCAGGCCAATCACTTTACGTGCCCAGGAGGTCGAGTATTCTTTTCCGGTATGATTACAGGCTCGGCATGCAGCACGAATATCTTTCTAATAGCGATTACTAGCTTCCATCATATGGGGTCTCATCGGGCCAGCCCGCATCTTCTCTCCGGGACGTGTCTACTCTGGTCTTTTCTGGTTCTTCATCCTCGGAGCCATCGCCCCAATCGCCATATACTTCTACGTCAAGAAGTGGCCCAAGTCGCCCGCCCGATACCTCATGGCGCCACTCATTTTTGGAGGAGCCGGAGCCATCCCTCCCGCCACGCCGCTCAATTACTTCTCCTGGGGCATCGTGGGCTTCATTTTCCAATTCTGGATCAAGAAGCGTCACTTCAAGTGGTGGAGCCGCTTGAACTTCTTGACCTCGTCCGCTCTGGACCTTGGCCTTGCGCTCGCGACGCTCGTTATCTTCTTCGCCTTCACCCTGCATGGCATCGATCCTCCCAAGTGGTGGGGCAACGAGGTGGTCAAGACGACGATGGATGCCAAGGGGACTGCGATCCAAGCTCATGTAGCTCAGGGAGAGCGCTTCGGACCTGACACTTGGTGATATAGAGTACACGGTCTGGCAGAAGCTACTCAAGATGCCCCACGGGCAGTCCGATGTCGGAACTTGTCATGTGCTGGGCCTGCGTAGCTTGCACAGAATATGCTGCACGTCTCTATGCAGCATTCAACTTGGCCAGCCTTTCTCAGATCAGGCAAGCATCAAGCACGTAATCTCATCATTCTCAATAATCTCAACAGAAACCAAAGAATAATATTCGTGGTAATGCTTACTACACATTTCCTTGTAGAGTGAATCTCTTAAAATAGAGGCGCAGGGCATTCATCCACATGGCCCAAACCGCATCTTCCCGCGACACATATGCAGTCAGCTGCCATACGGCCTTCGAATCCTGAGCTCTACCTAATGAATCCACCAGTACCCCCCGAGGCATGCAATGAAGAGCCCTAGTTGCCAACGCGGATAGAGCTACTGAGGCAGAGTTGGTTCGTTCAAGCAGACAAGTGGGCATCCGGTGTGTGCTTTACGATGTAGGTGCCATTAAGGGACCCTCTTCTTGCTGCCCACTCCCGAGTTCAATCTTTAGGGATGAGGATGAGGATGCAGCTGCTACCAAGACGTTGGTTACAACGTGTAATACTACCGTTTTCTTAGCTCATCCAGGTTACAAGTAGCATTGAAGGGCTACCTGGGAACATGCTCATGAGAATCTGCTGATGCCTCCATTCTACTGACCTACCTTGACGCACACCTGCACGTTGATATTACCAAGGTCAAACCCCTAAACATCCAGATAAAGTCCCACTCCTGTTCAATAGAAGCATAAAGTGTTTGACATAATTGCTCAACATTGAAAAGGGGGGTGGAGGTCCAAAGTAGCATAAGAAGCGTCAACGCACATTACCATTCATTTCTCTATAGGTTGCGATACGGTATAATTACAGGGAATCCAATCAAAAACAGAGTCTCGCAGCTCATAGCACCAATCGTCCGGGCTCCTCCTCGAGAATCACCTTGCAGCGCTCAAGGAATACCTGGGCGCGCTGGTGCTCAGCCTTGGAAACTACCAGGCTAAATACGTTGGCATTTGAGGATGCACCGGGAACAGCGTGGATGCCAGCAGGCTTGGACGGGGACTTCTTGGAGGGACCAGCGAGGACATCAATGATGTCGGCCTTCTTAGAGGCCGAGGTTCGGGAGGGAATCGCCGACGCAGGAGGGATGGCGGCAATCTGGGGCATATAGACGCCGCGAGAACCCTTGGAGGCCTTGACCTTGTCGAGGCCTAGAACCTGGTCGAAGAGCTCGTCAGCCGTAGGGGCGCGGGAAGAGCGAGGGAGGTCATCATTGGCCACCTCGGCGGCGCGGCTGATGAAGGTGGAGATAGGGAGGAAGACGCCGAGCGTGTCCTGGATGCGATCCTGAACTTCGACAACCTTGGCGAGTGAGACGGGAACGAAAAGCTCGAGCTTCTCGTCGACGGGAGCCTTGGGAGCCTTGGGTTCCTCTTTGGGGGCCGGGGTCAACGCCTTCTCAGCGACCTTGATGTTGGTAAGGTCGAGGTGGGAGAGGGTACTGAATCGGCTCTCGATGGAGGCAGGGGTCTCAGGGCTGATGAGGCCTAGGTAAGCAAGGATGTCACCCTTGAGCAGACGACCCTGAGGACCCGAGCCCTTGATCTTGCTCACGTCATCCTTGCTGAGGCTCTTCTGCTTGACGAGGTATTGGACCGAGGGCAGGAGGGGGTACTTGTGCTCGAAAATGCCATTGTCGGCCATCTTGCGTGCATTATTCTCGCTAGGCTTAGGTTCGCTGGAATCAGGAGTACCTGCGGCCGGGCTGCGATCCTTGGGGCTCTTGCTCTCCTCCTTAGCCGGAGCCGACTTCTGCTCATCGGCGGGGATCTCAATCGTCTTGGGGTCGTCGCCAGCCTCGGCGATAACGGCGATTCGGGAGCCAACTGGGACAGCCTTGCTACCGTCAGAAGTCATGATCTGAACCATGACACCGTCATCCTGAGCCTCGACGTCCATTGTGGCCTTGTCGGTCTCAATCTCGAGCAGCACATCTCCGGCGCTGAACGATTCTCCGTCCTTAACCTTCCAGGTAGCGATGTTTCCCTCGGTCATAGTGGGCGAGAGGGCGGGCATGGTGAAGTTCTGAGCGGCGAGGCATCGGGCCGAAGTCGTAAAGTCTGTAGGTAAGCTGTTAGTGAAGGCTCGCCACGATGAATCCCATCTACGATGGTGCGAGCTTGCGAACGCAGATGGAATGAATTGGAGTGGCTGAGAGACGCACTACGAGCAGCGACCCGGGTGCTGGCGATGCGAGCGGAGGCGCGGCATACTGCCGCGAAAGACGCCATTGGAGAGCTCTATCGTGAATTGAAGAGACGGAGATAGAGGATACGCCGGGAGTGAGGCTGAGGCTGAGGCGATGGCCGCGAAAGAACCTTGCTGGAGGATTGTCGAGGGGATGGATTTATTGAGCAGCTTTCCGAGAAGCTGTTGGGACAAGATGGCATGGCGCCGACATTCAGTGGGCGCGCACGGACCAGGCGGGTTTTTTTCCATGGCGGGATGGCTAGGGCGACAGAATGAAGGATACAAGTCAACACCTATAAGCTCCCAGCGGCCAAGCAGCTATGCAACAGCATGGCGAACCAATTGCTTGCCTCTGGCAAACGTAAAGGGTGAGTGTCTACAAAGCACACTCAGAATGCTCCCGCATGACTTCTCTCAAAACGACGCAGCGGTGAGTCGGACGCTTGATTCTATTCATCGCGCCTCAACAGTCTCATCGGGATTCAGAAGCTTCAGCCGTCTTGTCATTTCTGTCAGCGATACACTCGGCGCTCTTTCCGCCGGCGCCCGACCACGCCACGTCCTCGACGGCCCGTGCACCGCGAAACCCTGAGCCGTTGGATCGTCAATTTCTTGAACCGTTCGATTTACATCAACTTACCCTCGACGGCAACGCGGCTGACTCCAATGGCCACATCTTCATGACAAGAACCGACGTAATTGAGCGACAATTAGCTTCAATTCGACCCGAATCAACGAACCACCCAAGTTTATACGACTTCGCCATCCACCTGATAGACGATGGCCAGCTTGGTACGAGGCTTCCGCCTCCCCGGTCTACGGACCTTCGCTGCTCCTCCCGCCGTCATGCCCTCTGTCCGACAGCGACTCTTTTTCAGCACAACTTCCCGCCTCCGCGCCTCTGAGCCTGCCATCAAGGCCGTTCGGGCTTCTCCGTCAAAACGCGCGCCCTCATCCGGTGCCGCCGCCGCCTCCGTCGCGCCGAGCCGATATGCATTCATCAAGAGCCTTGCTACGAAACCTACACCTACGGTGCTCTACGAAGGACCCTCGCATTTCTGGTTCTACTTTGGCTGCTGGACGAGTGGCGTGAGTATCCTCACGTGGGTAATCTTCACAGCACCGCAGTCTATGAAGCAGCCCGACGGCGTGGGCCAATGGGTCGGTATGGTATTCGGTGTATCATACCTGCTGCTTGGCGGTATGGGCTTCTACCTTATTTCGAAAACGCCCAACATCATCAGCAACATCCGTGTCCTACCTCGACAGGCGCCTAAGCTCGTCAATGCAGCCCCCAACAGCCATGCGGTCGCCACCAGTGCTCCCGTCACTGCCTCGACCAACGCCGCCGCCGCCGCCCCGACACTCGAGATGGAAATCACTGTCAAGCGCATGGTGCCCTTCCTCCAACCAAAGAAGATCGTCGCGCCGCTCGAGAAGGTTGCATTGCAGTCGCGCCTGTCTCTGCCGGAGGAGTATGTGCCTGAGTTGCGGCGTGTGGGGCTACAACGAGCAGAGGAAATGAAGGCGAAGGAGCAGCGCAAGTTCGACATGGACCACTTGCTCACCATGCCGTTCCGCCGGCTCGGGCGCGCGTTCGGAGCCATGTTTAACGGTATCAAGTCAGCCTGGACGGATATGGGCTTTGGTGTGATTGAGGTGGATGGCAAGTCGTACAAGGTGGACGTGACAAAGGGCTTTGCCCACGATGGGTTCCGCACTTTGGAGAAGTTGGTTGAGATTAAATCTTGAGCTCGAATACCAGTTTTGAAGACGAGAACAATGTGCTGGAGGCATGCGAATCGATATGTTCAAGCTTGTCGCATACTGGCCACGATGTTGTCTTGTGTAAAACAATGTATCACCTTTGTAATTAGCAGCTTAGACACTTATCTCTTCAGGCGTCAACTTGGAAGCAATTGTCTGAAAGTCTCCTCGCTTGAGCTTGGTAACGTGGGCTGTCCTTGGCTATCCATCAAGTGGCAACGACCTCCATCGGCAGATTCCAGCTTTGCCCTTGGTTCACCGCAATGGGAAGGTTCTTGGAAGTGACGACATCATGCCACAACCTTGGCGAAGTTTGAAGAGTTCCCGGAAGAGAGAGCTTATCCACACGTATTTCGCGCATTACACCGCCAAGTGTAAGGCGACTTCTTCTGATGGCCAGCGACCTCAATGTGGGTGCCTTGCTTTGATGCTATACCCATCCACACCGCTCACCGTAAGCTCGCCTGGGACGAAGTACCAAAGTTTCCGAGAACATAGCAAGTCTCGAAGTACTTGATACAAAACTTCTTCCTGCTTTTTCTCCTTGTCCTGGATTGACAACTAGCTACCGCTCCACCCTCTACGACAACTCGTTGTTGTTAGATGCCCGTGCGATCCCTGAAGCCTACAGAGATCTTGGATCTACTCGTTGGCACCAACTCACACTGCTTGCTGGCGGTGACTTCTTGACATTCCTCAACCCAGATCGGGAACTCTTAGTCTGGTGGGTGGTCACAGGGTCATCGAGTCGGCCGTGCTGCTTCGGATATTGCGATGTCCGTAATGTTACTTTCCATCAACATTAGGCGTGGGATCTAGTCGATCACAAGTAAGCGCAAGCTGGCACAGAACCACTTCATGCATAATGTTAAGCCGGACACCGGGATGCCCCGCAGCTAAACCATTTGGATCACGTTGGATAGGTTGATTAAGAGCCACATTTGGTACTATTCTTTCCTTTTCCGCTTCCCGGGCTGCAAAGCTATTGGGCGCGTTGTGAAAATGGTTATGAATGGAGCATCTTTATTCGCCAGCAACTTGCAACCAAGGATTGGTCAAGCACAGTGATGCCGCGGCGCAAGCGCCAACGGGACCAAGATTGACGATCCAACTCCAGAAGGCGGGCGGGGTGAAGTTGTGACGGGACGGTTTTTTGTTCTCCTGATCAACCGCGCGCGACTGTTACCCCTCCACCCCTCCAAGCGATTGTAGTCCAATCTTGGACGCAGCGGTCAGTCAGCCTCGCGATCAGGTCAACTACAAACGAGGCTATCCCAAGTTGACCTGTGGAGAGCTCTCGAAGCAGATCCACCAGAAGATGCAGTGTCGTGGTGTGCATTGCTCGTCAAGGAAGTCGCCACAGGTTTCGTCCCTTAACAGCGTGAGTCGTGGTAAGTTTTCGCTGTCAATTCATGCGGCAGTCTGGGCGCATGGGTTCTGAGACAGATGTAGCGGGATGCATGTATATTTCAGAGTCTAGATTCGGCTATTGCCAGTTAGATAGCAAACAGCTGTCAAGAAACACCATGGCTCTGTGTTGGTTAAGGTTGTTCGGTAGCTCTCGCGGACATCAACTTCTCTGTCGGCCGACATGGGCAGCTACGCCAAGCTGAGAACCGAGCTTCTGTGGACGGTTGACGTCATCGTAATCCTTATTCCAGGGCGCTGCGATGCTCTCGACCCATATTTACCACGTACGGATACGGGGTACAGAGTCTAGGAAGAACCAGGCGCCAGATTTATTCTAGCGTCATCAGTAGGAGCTATGAAACTCAGGTGGGATGAAGATCAGCTTCCCTATCCGGCAGCTCAAGCTCTTCCGATTTACGAGTAATGGTTTCTTGATGGATTCTTCGGTTGCAGCGGTTCGTTGGTAGTGGAGGTTACTGGAGGTTTGTTTCAACGCTGTTCGATGACCTGCAGGAAGACAAGACGATGGGACTGCCTGTACACTGGCGTGGGCTCAACGTATTGCGTGTTCCGCATCGCGTCTTAGAGTCGTGCCAATGGAGGGACGCTTGACAATATCCTGCGAACCTGGAAACACTTGATTCCCTCGACTTGCGAAGTCGATCTAGGGCTTCCATTGACGGTGCGAGGTGGGGGGACTCTGCAAATGACCGTAGAGGCGGGGCATGCCTGTGAGACTCGGACCATCTTGATCTGATGTCTGCTCACTCGCTTGACGGTGGCCCTTGCCTCGGCCGATGCGGGGGCAATCTCATCTCATGGACAAGTCCGAGCTTGGACCAGGTACTCTGGCTTTCCCTTTAATCTGGTGTAAATCTACGTACTCAGCTCCGGGACGTTACTCCACAAGCCTTCAGACTGTCCACGAGATAGTGCCGCAACAATCCTAGTCTGCCAGGAACTCGACGTTCTCAACGGCCATCCGTCCAAATCGATACTTGGTGCTTCGAGGTCGGGAAGAAGTAGTACACATATGCATAGCCTATCGAATTGAAGCAGCAGATACAATGGAGCTGGCGGTTTGGTGGTGTTTTGGAGGACGTTGTTAAGAACGTGATAAATCAACCTAACCTGATACCTCTTGAGGCAGACACGATGATTGATTGGTGCTCTTGATTTGGGGTCATTCCTCGCTGAAATCCTAGACTACTCCGTGTGTGGTAGTAGTAGATATCGCCTTCAACTTTCCGCGACTTCGTTGTCCCACTGGTTGAGCAGTTCGCAGGTTGGACCTGATACCCGGAACAGAGGTACGATACGTCACGTGAGAGGTAGTGGCTCGTTGCAAGGTAGCGGGTAAGCCGGTAGTCCCCCCTTGTCTGTGTACACGGCGCGTTTCTGAGTCCATCAACCAAAGAGACAAAGTCCCATGTCAGAGAGGCACGTCAGAGAAGTCCACTAACGTTAAAGGCTTTGGATGTGCGACAAGTCTTCAACCTAGGTTTAGACTTTTCTGAACCCAAGGACCTTGGATTCATGCGCCATCAACCACAGGCTGGGGGAATAGCATCAGCCTGTTGCTCAACTGGCATGCTGTTGACGAAATGCGAAATTACAGTATGGCGGATCCACCACCACATCGAGAGGGTTGCGCAGTTCAAGGGACCTGGGGGGACCTTCGCAGGGAGTCAGGGACCCTGGCTTGGCCGGACTTGACTTGATGAACTTGGACTTTTCCCTACTTCGCGGTGCGGCGCAAGCAATGCACGGCTCGCTTCGGGATGGGAGACAGCCCGAGCCTAGATGCATCGCGCCATCCACTAAGATCCCCGAAGTGTGACATCTCGCAGTCCTGTGTGGCTTTGCCGAGCCGCACGTAGGCTCCAAGGGGCAGAGCGGCGGTGAGCAAACCTCGACCGAGACAGTCTGCGACAATCACATCTCTCGTTATTACAGCACAGTCCAATCAACACGATTGACGATGCTTCCGTGGCACGGGTCCAACTGGACAGATAATGTAACTCGCTGCGTTCATCATGTGCACAGCGGTCTACTCAGTATCGCGAATCCGGACAGCTTTTCAGTTTGGCAGTGCTCTTTGCATTCTTCCAATTCTGAAATAACCGCCCGTAGCGCGGGGTCGGTCCCAGACATGTCAATAGGAGGCTCAGCATGTCAGAACGGCCAAGTACTTGCTCGACACGCTAGAAGCAGTGGTTGCTCACCAGAATCAGAGGCTTCTCCCACACACCCTACCAGATCATCCTGCCTCCTATAGCCCCTCTGAAGACAAGACCGCCTTGGCGCAACAGGTCCATCTACCTCTCTGTTTCTCTTGACTCGGGGGCTGCGGAGATATCACAATGATGAACAGATTCGCAACCGTTGTTGCATTGTCACACTCCAGATTGACGTTGCAGGTGGACTGCCATTGGGCTAGATGGCAAATATTATGAATAAAATCAATGTTGCTGCAAGTCGTCAAGAAGCAGTCCAAGACGAACTACAGTATGTAGCCGCTAGCTCCATGCAGTCGTAGTGGATAGGGCCAGTCTTCACGTATTCTCCGTGCTCTAGCCGGGGGGTTTTCACAAACCAAGTAGAGTGCGGCTTGCTTATTGGCTACACAATATTCCTTGGCCGTCAATTCGAGAGGTTCTAGCTTAGGGGTTCAGTGTGACGTATGTATCAGGGTCGTGGCAGGATGCCAAACCTCAAAACACGTTAACGACAGCATGGATAAAGTACTAGTATACGGGATTCATACGTGGCCCAATGGCCCATTAGTCACTTTTATATAGAACATAAGATGTTGTGGTAGATCAGTATGGCTATATCAAGGCGAGGAAGAAAACGAGTAATGCAGCCTTGCCTTAGCTCCTGCGATAGCATTACTTGGGGTTTGAGATAAACATGTTGGCAGCTAATTGTAAGACATGCTGGAACAGCGCTGATCAGTTCAACGGCCAGCCGAATATTTCAGGCGCTACTGCGGATGGATGATTCGTGTGTACGTGAGCCGCAGCGATTCAGTATAGTCGTTTAACAAAACTGGAATGATCTTCCTTCTTATCAACCCCAAAAATGGATTGCGAGCAAACTGCTGACGAACCTGTAGCGCCGTGATATTCATTGACAAGGTAAAACGGGCTAAAATCCCGAGAGCGAAGAGTAGGGACGACGGTGTAGCTTCTTAGCGTTCCAAGTCCGACCATCAAACACTACGCCGAGGGTCCTTGCCCCTGGATCGTCATGTATCGAGAACGACCGAGTGTTTCATGGCCAACAAGACGCGGCGATGGCATCTGTAGCTTAGACTGCCGAGCATATTGTGTAGAAGGGGCGGCTGGCAACCCCGCATTGCTGAATCGTTGTCGCATGAGACGGGCTGGAATGGCTGGATAAAGTGTCAACAAGGAGCACCACCATCATTGGCTTCTTGAATCTGGGGAAGAGAGACCAAGATGATGAGTGCTAGACAGCTTGTCTTGACCTTTTGATAGAGGTCGCCAAGCAGCCGTTGACCAATCAAACTTCGACAAGGCCCAAGTCATAGAGCGTGGCTTTGTTATCTGTTTAGACTCAAGACGTGGGTGCGCTGATCTTGGTAAGGTAGCATCGAGATGTTTTCTTCTTCAGAAACTCCTGGTGTGAAATAGTACTGTGGCACTACTAAACAAGACGGTAGAGATCCCAACTATGAAGCATGATCACTGCACTATATCTAAAACCCCCCCCAAAATTGAAGAAAGAAAAAAATTCGACGGAGTCTCTTGCGCTGCCTTTTCGTCTCTAATATGATATCAAGGTGTAATAAATAGCCTCTATCGCATTAATGGCCAAAGCTGCCATTGATCATCAGCAGTGGTACGGAGGTAGTGGCATGGTGTAGCAAAGTACAGGGTACAAGACAGGTTTATCAGACAATACTGTAGAGCCGCGAGCAGGGACCAGGGTTTGATAAGCAAGATGACATGATACCCCAATCAGACGCTTGCACCACGCGGGCACAACACGGTGGAGATATGACATAGATTGTTTCATGGTGAACTCTGCAAGGCGCCATCGCGCTGGATGCGATGATAACAGTGCCTCACGAGAAAAGGCGTGCCGTGAGCAGCATAGCATATTGTAGACTACCCGTTCGGAGCTAGAAACGGTCAAACGCGTGGCATCGTAGCAGGAACAGACGTGCTGACTATGGCACTGGACAATACTATGTGAACGAAGGATCAGATCTGCATGACAGTATGTCTTAGATTACGATGAGGGGGTATGCCATACGACTGGCAGCCATGGACTTCGTAGCAGGCACGCGTACTGTAGCAGACGGAGAGGTGGTGATGATGGTGTGGGATGGTGGGTGGGTGGATGGATGGATGGATGGATGGATGATCCAAAATATGAATGTGTGAATGACAGACAAGACGGCGTGGTGTGGTCGCGGAGCAGAACATGATGGACGGTTGTGGAGTGCTCTGTAGTAACCTACAGTAGAATAGAAGCTTTGTGGGCATGCGGAACTGTCACGAGAAAAATGCTGAGAAGCACTCCGCCGTCGCTAAAACGGAAACCATTCACGTTCGACCAGGGCTTCTTCTTCTCGAACGGAGCAACGGTCATCGATTCGAGTTAGACTAGTCTGAGGTTTCCCTATGCACGGGGTCATCTTCATCTTAAAAGGGATTTTCGAATCCATGCGCATTCGATCGTAGCTCTCCCTTTGAGGAGGAAGCAGAAGCCACAGCGCCAGAGCCCGGACCAATCTGCATCAAGTCCATACCGCAACGGACGGATTACCTTAGTACTGGGTATACCCAGCCAGCTTGTTCTTACTCGCGACGGAGCAGGGGGGGCAAATAGGTTTGTAAACAAACGTTGGTCAACAAACCCAGAGAAGGGGTTTCTTTCGTCCTCTGCACGTTTCCTGGCGCTCTGGTTGGTGAGACATGATTAATGAGCAGTAGCTCCGCAGCAGAGCCTAGATCCAGGCGTGAGCGGAGCGGACAGAAATGATCGGTTCTAGTCTTGCCGGCACCGATCACGTTGGTAGACGTGCCTTGAAGCTCTCAAGAGGTGAGGGTCACCATGGTCAATCACCGTCCGTGAGAGGAGCAAGAAACATGACGGGAATGGAGAAGCCGACCAGGAGCGACACAGGTAGCGCGGGGCATTGCTCGAGGTCGTTAGCCCGGAATGTCGACGCTACCACAAGGTGCTGCCAGGTTGGAGGGCCATTATCGGGACATTCATCGCCAATCTCGAGTGCAGCGCCTGAATTGTCTTATATTACTGGCTCCCCGTCGCTAGGTGGCTCCTTGTACTTCTGGACCTTCACCTGCTGCCAAGCCGCGTTGGAAGCATCCCCACTTGGACTCCGTTACAACTCCACCTCGGCCTTTCGAACGGTCGGCAATGCTGTGTTGTGCCATTTCTTGCGACCTGTGTCATCTCTTCTTGTTGGCGCGGCCAGTTCGAACATCGCGATATAGGCAGTGCTCCATCCTATACCATCGACGCAGCAAACAGTCAATGTCTAGCATCTGGCCGTAGTACTACGTCAACACGAAGTCTTCCGCGGCTTCGCATTCAAGGACGTTCGCGACTTGCTCACACGTTTTGTGGGTTCTGATAAGCACCTGGGTACACCAGGATTGATGGGAAAGTCTGATTAGCAAGTCGGCCTGGTTGGGGCCCTTGTCGTTCCGGCTGCCGCTGCTCATCAAAAGAACCGACCCTTTGCCCAACCGAAGTCTTTTGGTGATGCCTAATCATCAAGTTTTATATACAGAGATGGAAGCAGGATACGGATGAGAAAGGTGTACTCTGGTAGAGACGTCAGCGTCGGTCAATCACTACCCAACTTGGAGACTGACCCTACGGGACCAACCATCCAGGAAAGTGAAGCTGTAACAAGGACCACAAATTAGGTGAGTGAAAGCCTTAGCGGTAAATGACGCTTCTCAAGTGTGTAATGCCCTCGAGCTCAGCTGCATATGACTGCGAGAGCTAATGCAGGTATCAGCGGAGCACCGATAACTGGACGTACAGTATGTATGGAAAAAGGGACAACTCGAGATGGAGGCGGCACGAAGCCCAGGGAGAGAGACTCGAGCGTGAGCTTCTCTGGCCGGAGGGTCCAGCTCTCCCCCCCCGTAGCTCCCCGCTAGACTTTCGGTGGTTCTGGGTGGACACTTGCTGAATTGGATGCAAGTAGAGATGTATCTGATACTTCAACAGGGGTCCTTCGAGGGTACCCAGTCCATTCAAGATATGTCGCCCGCAAGCGGAGTGAACCATCAGAAGCGAGGATCCAATGTACTGCGCAGAAGTGGTAGGGGTGCTCGACTAAAATTCTTAGGGGGGGTCTGCTGGGGTGCAGGGGTCGGCGCAAACGCAGCGCAGCGCTGGTAGCGACATCGAGCTCAATGCCCAGGTGAGACCCCGGTCCCATGGCCGAGAGAATATAGGACAGGCCTAGGCCCTCCACCGTCGGCCGGTACTGCCTCTGGTTCTACTCTCCTCTTCGATTTTCTGCCGTTATCACCAACGCCGTCCTCGTCGACACCTTCAAGATCCCTAGCAACCGCCCGACTGGTTCTGGAGGGTATTAGAACATCCCATCACCGCAACGGAGAACCACTTCGAGCCGTACTCGAGCCATACTATAACATAGGGTTCTCCTCCCGTTCAAGCGTGGGCTCTCCTCGGTCCCTTATCGCGCTTCTCTTCGTCGCCCAACCTCGACCTGGTCTCATTTGGCCTCCGGATCTCTTCCACACACTCGAAAGGTAAGTTTCATGCTTGCTGCCCGTTCCCATACATGCCCTATCCCAAACACGCATTCGCCGCTCTGTCGCCGTTCCTTCTTCAACCTACTTGATCGAGTTCTTGCTCTTATCGCGTTCTCCGAAAATCACGGAACGCTGCGAACGATAACGGCAGTGACGAACATGCGAAAGCGCAGCCATCCGCCCAGCTTGGCATCATCCTGAACGCTTCGGTGTTCATTTGCCTCCTGCTAGTCTTGCCTTTCCCACATGATCCCCTGCTCCCCCGAGTGCACAAACCTACAGTGCTGCCAACTCCCTCCTGGGCGACGGCCAGTAGTTTCTGCCTAGTTGCAGTTGCTTGTATCGCCTGGTTGTGCCCCTTGTCGCGCATTCCAGGCATAGGGTCACTCATTGTGAAACTGTCGTTCGCCGACATCGTCTCCCTGCTCTGTGACTTCTGCCTCGAAAATATGACATTTCAAGTGCGTGTGACTGCGACTTCGAAACGCGTTGACCGGTCTTGAGTGGTTCGAAGGCTGTACGACCATCACTGAACTAGCCATCTTATGCTTTTGCGCTGCCAAAGTTCGCCTACTCCTGTCCTTTGATCTGTTACGCGTGAACAGCCAAGCGGTTCGGGGCGCTGTCATCTTTTCTGTACAGGCTGAACGTTGTTCGCCGTGTGTCCCGCTCAATATTTATACCACTTCGCATTCTGCCGCACGTCTAAACTTACCACTGACACTTTCGTGACGCAGAACCAGCTTACTCTTCGACTCGGACTTCATCAGACCACTTGCCGCCGACCTGTTTGCTCAAAGTGCAGAGCCGCTTTCCTCTACCTCAAATCACCTGCTTCAGCGCAACGTCTCAGCCTCTTCGCTTCAACAACAACAACAACGCATCTTCCCCTGGACCCGATCGAGTCAAGTAGCGTTTCGATGCTTAAATGCCAATGAAAATGGATTCAGAAGATGGAGAACTGTTTATAAAGGTAAGTTTGCCATATGACTGGTTTCAGTTCACTCTTTGTGGTGGTTTCTATGATTAACATAAACCTTAGCAACTTGCCGGTTTCGTAAGGACACACGAGAAAGCCCTCGCAAATGCGCTGCAGTTCCAGCGCCGCCAAGTCCGGCACAAGGCTTCCCAGAGCACCAGTGCAGCTACGATATCTCAACCGATGACTCCCCTTCCCGAACGACCCTCGACTTCTGCATCCACCACGAGCACTCTTGCTGCTGCTTTCTCCCTAGGATCCCTCAACTTCACCTCCCATAACATCAAGTCGGCAAAGCTTGCGCTCACTCCTCACCACCTCTTCTACCTCCTCTCTCGCTTCGAGGAGCTGGGTATCAACGTCGGACCCATGAAGGTCCGTATCGAGAACCTCCACGACAGCTCCACCTCGGCCAACTATGTCTCCTTCCTAAGCAACACCCAGCGATCGAGGAGCAAGGGCTCAGATATGGACTCAGTACATTCCGTATCAAGCATGCGAAGCGTCATGTCGGGTATGTCAGCCCTTTGGACTAGCTTTGGCATCGGTGCCAGCTTGTCAGCGGCCCGAACTGAGCGCCAGAAGGCGGCTCTAGAAGCAGACATGAAGTATCTCTACTCTGCATTCACCAAGATTCCTTGCTTGAGGTTGGCCCCTGACTGGAGGGCGCGCCTAATTCGTGGATATGAAGAATTCCCCTTTGATTCCGCTGTACCCTTGCATGCTTTCAAGAACTTGCAAGCGTTGGAGGTGAACAGCATCGACTTTCGACAATTTTTTGGGTGGGACCGCTTGGCCGACCAACTGCGATCCCTAACTTTAAAGCGCGCCGGTGTTGAAGACCCCGCGGACGTGCTCATCGACATTGTCCTCGATGACATGGACAAGCGACGTCGGCGCACATCCAAGTCGCAATCATCCCCCACTTCCGCATGGCCCGGCAGTAGCAGCCCTCGGAGGGGTGGTGGTCATGGACATGCTGATCTTCACCGAACAGCATCTGCTCCATGCTCACCAGAGGCGCACGGTTCCGTCGGTGAGATGCGAGTAGGCTCCATGACCCCAAGTGAACACGCTATTGAGGAGAACCTAGGACGCCGGCCATCACTTGCGCGAGCTGGTTCCGATGAAGCGCTCAAGTCTCCCCCAAAGTACAATCGTCCTCGCAGCAGTTCGCCGTCAAGGCCGGCTAGCTCCCGTACCCAATCGCATCAAACACGCGGCCATCACCGTATGAAGCGCTCGGGTTCTGGAAGCTCCCATTCGAGCCTCTCCGACTCTTGGTCGCATTCACACGCTCGTGGAAGCGCTGTCAACCTCCTGGCATCGGGTATCCTGCCAGTCAATAAGTGGCGTTTCTTGAGGCACCTGAGCTTGGCGGATAACTCAATGACTTCTATTCCTTACACAAGTCTCGCCCCGCTCGCCAACACTCTGCACTCGTTGGATCTTTCGTCCAATCTCTTCAGTGAGATTCCTGATAGTCTCGCTACGCTGACGGCGCTCCGTGCGCTCAACCTATCCCATTGCATGATTGACTCCCTCCAGTCCTTGACCCGCAACCCTCTACCTGCCATCACTGCCCTCAACTTGCGGGCTAACCGACTTCAGAGTCTGGCTGGTGTTGAAAAGCTCTTCCCTTTGGAAAGACTTGACCTGCGCGACAACCACTTGGTGGATCCTATGGAGATTGCTCGACTTACCGGTATCCCTGATATCCACGAGATCTGGGTCGAAGGCAACCCATTTGCTCGCACTCACAAAGACTACCGGGTCACCATCTTCAATCTGTTTAGGAAAACCCCTGGTTATACTGAAGACGTGACAATCGACGGTTCTGGGCCCTCCTACTCCGAGCGTCGTCAGCTCGTTGAGCGACCTCCCATTCCCGAGTCTGTCCCAGTTGTGAAGCCTCAGGCCCCTGAAGTGCCTACTATTGATGTGAGCAAGCCTGCCATCGTCCACAACAGCCCTTGGGAACCTGCCGTACTCAGAAAGGAGAGACCAACTCCCAAGGCTGTCATGAGCGAGGTCAATACCACCTCAACCCGTCGCCGAAAAACACCCAAGAGGCGCATTGTCGATCTAGCAACCCCAAACACCCCATCTTCCCCTACCGCAGTTGATCTTCGTGCAGCCAAGTCGGTTGTGCAACCTGTGAAGGCCGCCATCACCACAGATGGTAACTATCGCATTTCACAAGAAGCCGAGAGTCAGCCACCGACTGCTGGCACAATCTCGCACAACCTCGCTGGCGCCTTTGCCAGTTCTCCCGAAATACCGCGTGTCAACAACAATGACATTGCCCATTTCTCTTCCCCAACCTCGCCGACTGATAAACAGACAGCCGAGAAGGACTCGCAGGATTGGGACACGAGCGGCGAAATCTACCGACAGAAGATCGAGGCTCTGCGGCACAGGGTTGGCAACGGGTATCTATCTGTTCTAAGCGAAGAGACTTGGCCTCCGAAGGGCACTGCAGACTTCACCTCATCTGGTCTTCCTTCACCATCTGCCCTCGGGTCCGTTCACACTCCTCATCATATCCCACCTGTTCAGGCAATTCATAGCGGACGCACCCTGGGCTAAGCGAGACATGCGCAAGCCGCTGACAGGAGACAACTACGATACCCTTTATGATACCCATGTACCTCTTTCACAAAGCAAGTCTGGGCTGGCGAGCCATAGCTCTTATTTTCCTAGTTGCTGGCTTCAATTTTCGAGTCAAGCTAGGGATTTCCCTCATGCTTCGCTTTGCTGGACTGCAAATATGTTTTGTTTTTATGTTTGTTTTGATACTACGGAGCATAGCGACTACGGCGTTTAGGATAAGGGGAATGTTTTGCATCACCACCAGCATTCAAAATCATCAATGCTCTGCTCTGCTCTGCTCTGCTCTGTGCCTCCCCTCTCCCCAGATTTTAGCTGTTTCGCTAGGCTGCTTGGCTAGTCAGTCAATCAACCTTTGCTTAAGATCTATGAGGATTACGACATGAACGAGCCAGCCATGAAATGGCGTTCTTTCTCATTTTGCGATGCTCTCATCATTTCTCTCTCTTCTTTTTCTTTGATATTTGATACACTGTTGAACATCAATCGGCGTTTGGCAGAAGGACGAGGGCGAAACAAGTGGCCCCGGATTACAGCAGTGCATGTTGCGCGTGTTTCTGATATTTGTGTTTGGAAACCAAAAAAAAAAATTGGGACACTATCCGTCTAGTTTGTCCGGCGATGCGTATGCTAGATCTGAAATAGCGTGGCCTGCAGAGACAGGCTATAATACATGACGTTTGAACGTTCAAGGATTTCCTATGGGTGACTAGAAGGTCCTGCCTCGAGGCAACGTTGTTCGCTAATCTAGGTGGTTAACGTAGCCCGAAATTATGACCATACGTTTTTCTCTTTGACTGATGTGATGAGGGCTGACATGGGCTGGTGATATGGCACAGTAGTCGTGACTCGTCCTCGAAGCTCCAAGTTTCACATCTGAAACAGAGCGAGCAGACTGCTGGTCGTTGGTCGGTGCCAGCGAAGCAGACTCGGAGTGCCCGAATCAAGTGCTCGGCTACACAAGTGGCCCAACGCGCGGCAGGACATCGCAGCGGTTAGGGTTACTTCGTAAAGAGAACATGAAGTATGGATTGCTCATGATTATAGTATGGATCGAGCGCAAGACACGTGTTACTCGACACTCTCAGCGTTGTGGGCTCTGTCACCCCGAACAGCAAAGTCTAGCTAGACCAACCACCCGGATGACAAGGAAATAAATAGTCATTACCCAGAAGATGTCATCAGGACTCGATCGGGCAGCCATGCGAGCGGTCTAGGCCTAGGCCTAGGCTATGCAAGTCATACGTACTGTATGTACAGCACAGTCAAGCCAGCCTGTTCGCGTGGCCCGCTGTTCCCACTTGGGGCCGGGCCGAGTGGAGTCGCGACCGGGCCCCGGCCACTGCCCGGGGCCGTCTCGACGGGGCGTTCTGGCAGGGAAGTGGCCGTCTTGACACAAGGGCCTTGGATTCATGTGTGCGGTAAGAGCAAAGATCCAATCATCATTACGTGAGTGCACGCGGTTATGTCAACGATTTAGGTTTCAAGTTATCTTCCACCCCATCGATGCGAGAGCTGGAGGCTACAGTAGAAAAGGAATCAATCCCTGTCTGTAATCGTCATAGGTCGAGCAAGGCTCTTGTTGTCTTGAAGTCTTTACTCGTTCAATCTTGCTGCAGGTTGTTGTGAGCGATATTTCATGCCTTCCTGGGTTGGTTATTGCGTTGAATTACGATGTACTGGTTTCATTTCAGTATCGGTTTAGTGCCACCGCAACTAGAATATTGACTTCAATCTACTTCGTGCGTGCAATCAACATTAGAACTAAGAAGTCGCTTCTAGGACAAGCTCGAAGATGACGATGCAAGAACCATGTGAATCAGATACCTTCGTAGATCTGGCAGAAATACCATTGCTGTATGTAACCCCAGATCAAACTTCCCCAACCGCGACCCCAGACAGATCTCTGATGCTAATCCAGATTAGGTCAAGTCAGGTGCTTATGCTGACTAAATTTACGGCATCTTGCGCTTCTGCGACGAATCCCATCACGATGTGGTCCGTGCACTTTCAACTTCACGCGTTATCTGTTTTTGCTCGCCCTTGCGCCGAGCCGCCAAGCCGACGTCACGCCTTCTCCTGATGCTGTGAACTCTCATCATCTACTCGCCAGCGAGGCTTCGGTTCAACTCACAGCCAGGCAGACTTTCAAGACAAGCCCCGCGTCGCCTGTTCGGCGGCTTCCAGATGACTGGAGGCCCCACCACGTCTCCAGCCTACCTCCTGCGGTACTGCCCCTTAATGCCCTGATTCCTACGACACCTGAGCCCGCGAGGTACACGACTTTCCACTGCGAGCTCGTCTTCGAACAAGAAACATGGCTCCAGCTGCGCAAACACCTCGCCGACCCCTCACAGCCCGGCGTCGGGGCCGTCCTCCAGGCTCGACCAACGCTGCGCGCGCCGCGAGGCAGGCTGCGCTCTCTGCCGGCATCATTTCCGAACCTCCCCCCAAGAAGCGACGATACATTCCCGGCGGCCCTGGTGGTGGTGGTCGCTTCATTGACCCCGACATGTTGCAAACACCCGACGTCGTGGCGCCGTCTACTGTCTCGAGATCGCGAACCGCGGCTCGCGAGGCGCTGAACGGCGCTTCCCCGTCTCTGATGCCTAGGCGGCAGAGGAGCACCCGCACGCGAGCTTCTGGCGATAGTGACCTGGAAGAGATGCACTGGGGGTCCGCCGCTGCCATGGCGGCCTCGGTAAAGCAAGCCGAAGACTACAAGCCCCGCGAGGAGCGTAGCTGGGAGGACTTTCATCCCAACTTGGACATTGAGAGGACCTTTTTGGTTTTGCGATCTGATGATGTTGATGGCATTCCTCAACCTATGCCGGAAAACATGAGCGCGCAATTGTCCGTTGGGCCTCCCAACGCCTCTCACACCCCCTCACGGCAGCTTAACCCCGCATCTACCGGGAACACTCCGAATCCGCAAGTCGGTGCAGATGCGATTCAATCGGAGCCTTGTAACGGCACTCCTTCGCGACGCCCTCGACGACCGACTCGAGATGTGGTTAGCTTCTACAGCTCTCGGCCGTTAGACTTTGCCGTTACACCCAGAACACCCAAGATCCTACCCATACATAACCAGACACCCAAGGAGAAACTCGATTTGAAACTACCATCTTATCGCAGAACTAATCGTATTGAGCTGTTTGAGAGTAAGACTTTTGGTCAGGCGCGTTATGTCGATAAAGCGATGAGCAACGTCGGCTACCAGGAGAGCGACCACTTCATTCGCCCAGAGCAAACGCTCATAAAGGCTTCAGAGGCCAATGCCGAGGATGATGCAGATCACGTTGATTTTGCGACGTCGGATGAGCATGCTGCTGCGACCAGAGTTATACGCGTGGAATATGACATGGATGAACAAGACGATATGTGGCTCGAGCAATACAATGCTCAGCGCAAGCAGAACGAGTTGGAGGAGATTACCCGTGAGATTTTCGAGATCACAATGACTAAGATCGAAAAGGAGTGGCATGCCTTGGAGAAGCGGATACCAAAGCCAAACCCCAAGCCCCCACAGACCCATCGACCCCGTTCAAGCTCCGCTGCGGCCGTTAACGGTGAGCCGCATGCAGGAGAAGAGCCGGACTCAAAGTGCGCCATCTGCGACGATGGTGACTGCGAGAATACCAACGCCATCGTGTTCTGCGATGGCTGTAACCTTGCTGTTCACCAGGAATGCTACGGAGTTCCTTTTATTCCCGAGGGTCAATGGCTCTGCCGGAAATGCCAACTTTGTGGTCGCGGGGTACCGGTAAGCACATCTCGCACGCAGTTCTGGCGCATTCACATTCTAACTCGATATCACAGACATGCATATTTTGCCCCAACACCGATGGCGCGTTCAAGCAAACCAACTCGTCAAAGTGGGCTCATCTACTATGCGCAATGTGGATTCCTGAAGTGTCTCTCGGTAATCACACGTTCATGGAGCCAGTCATGGACGTAGAAAAGGTTCCAAAGAACAGGTGGAAGCTGACCTGCTACATATGTCGTCAAAGGATGGGCGCTTGCATTCAATGTGGAAACAAGAACTGTTATCAAGCCTTTCACGTTACGTGCGCACGGAGGTCTCGGTTATTTCTTAAGATGAAGACGAGCCAGGGTACGCTCGCAGTCTTGGACGGAAGCATGGTCCTCAGGGCGTTTTGCGACAAGCACTGCCCTCAGGAGTATGCCCTCGAGAATAACGTGCACCAAGCCACCAGAGTGGCCAAGAAGTTTTACAAGCGTACGATGAGGGGGCGAATCTGGGCGGATAATCCGACCATGGCCAACGCTATCGCTGCTCAGCATCGCAATGCAATCACAGAACATCCGCCCGACGAGTCGCAGATGACCGGAGCTGCGAACACTGCTCTGCTTGGGGGCGACAAGCAAAGAGGCCAGCCCTCCAAGAACCTCTGGAGACTGCCCTCGGGCGCTCCCATTATCCCGAGGGCTGTTTATGAGGTTGTCGAGGCCTCCATCCAGCGATTTCCGTTCAGAAAGCGCAAAGATTTCCTTAGCGAAGCATGCCGTTATTGGACATTGAAGCGAGAAGCTCGCCGAGGTGCTGCACTGTTGAAGCGTCTGCAACTTCAGATGGAGTCTTTCACTTCTATGGAGCTGACAAGACGCGATTTTGCAGCCATGGGCCCAAGTGGAAAGGCACGGCTGGCGCGCCGTATCCAGTTTGCACAGAATCTCATACGGGACCTCGAACAGCTCAAGAGTATCTCGGATGATATCGTGGAGCGAGAGCGATTCAAGATGGAAGCCGGTCAGCTAGAACAAGACTTTGTCGATGAGTGTTATTTTCCCGTGGCCAAGCTGCTCTCTCCGGCCATTGAGAGAGCTATATCGTGAGTGGAAACCTCTGATCTTGATCCTTGAGCTTTGACTAACCTGCTGTAGACTTGACAAAGACTTGTTTGAGGATGGACTGACGAAGTTGCAGTCTCAACTAAAGAGCAGAACATTTGTCACTGCACTGAACTTCGCAGCAGATCTGTGTGAAGTGATCAGCCAAGGCATTGTATCAACTCCCAAAGCTTTTGCCGATGGCTCAGACTACCAGCTCGAGAGCAACGATTCTTCCTCTACTAAAGCTCATTTTGAAGACATTCGAGACCGTCGCAAGCTGGGCAAGCGCATCTTGAAAGCCGTGCAGCCGTATCTTGAGCAAGCCTTACGCGTCGAATCGGAAATTTCGCAGAAGGCTTTTGAGAATTTGCAAAAAGAATTGGAGAGCTTGGTGGACAGTAGCGTGGAGGCTAACCGCCCTTCCACCGCAAACGGTCGAGAGAAGCAGTTTCATGAAGTCAACGACACCATCATGGTGGACGCCCCGGAGGACTTGCAGATCACCGTCAAAAGTGGCTCGCCGGAGGAGCAGCCGGCGGGTGGCGATACCATGGATACAGCTGGAGATGGCAGTGAAGATGGCGTTGAAGATGGCGGTAATATTGAGGTCAATACGTCTGGCCTAGGCATGATTGACCAGGAAGAGAAGAAGGACGTCTTGGCAACCACAGTCAAGACTTCTGACACGCCCCCCGACACAGATGGCTACTTGTCCAAGCGTCGGCATGTGCAACCAGGACCGCCAACACCTCCGCAGTCTAACGGTAGTCTTGGGTTGGAGCCGATGGACCCTCTCACGGAGGGAGGATTACTCTGGTATCTCAAGGGCTTCGAGCTCAGCGGAACGTCAGTCGTCGATGAACAATGGGTTTCAGACCAAGAGCCAGTGCGCATGATGAGCGAAGACCTCACCGACCTCGACGATGAAGAGCTTAAAGGACTCGGAATGGAGGTCGACCACGGCAATCTGACCGTCTTGGCCGAGGCTGAAGCAGCAGCAGAAGTTGAAGTTACTGCTGCCAAGAGCAAAATAAAACAGCAAGTGCAGAAGCGAAGGACTTCAGCACGTAGGAGGTTATAGAAGCCGAGTTACTTAAGATGGAGCTGTGGTTAAATTGCGAGGGGTTTGTATTACTATGAGATGATGGATTCGATACCGCGGCATATGTCTTGTCGCCTTGCTTTCTCGTTTTCTTTTCTAGGAGTCGACGCAGCTCATGTGTCTTGCCCGGTTCAGCTCGGCGTTGAAGGTAATATGGATAAACAGTATCTGGTTCGTGAATCATGAGAGGGCGTTGCGGGGACGAGCAACGTGGTCGTTTGCGGGGACGACATCCGGTACGAAGAGCTCAAATACTGCAGTAAAGTTATACACAACACAGACGATGATGTTATAGTGACAGAAGACCACACATCATGCCACCGTGAGTATCTTCTTGTGAAGTACTAGATGTCATATCATTGCGTGGTGTGGATTACGTTGATCACGTAAGATAGACAGAGTGAGGAGTAACGCGGAGGAGCAACTCATCACGGCCCCGAGCTGGTCGAAATACCGTCCAGATGCCTTTTCGAAACGACCTGGTTGTGGCGTCCCTTGGCGGGCGATTGGATCAGTAGTAAGGCGGGCACTACTCTAGGTACCACGGATGGAAGAAGGAGAATTGGGGCAGAGGGGAGGGGCAAGAGGGGAGGGAGATCGCCAGGAAGGGATCGAAGATCCGAAACTCGAGGAGGTGCCGAGGCGCTAGGGGGGGACATCAGTGGAGTTGGCGTCGTTGTGCAGTACGGTACAATATACGTTTAGTACAGTAATAGAAGAGGGGGGACGCCTGGTGATAGATACGGTGTCCTTGATATTTGATGGTAATGCTCATTCTTCATTGATTGACCATGGACTTGAGAATTGACAGTAAGAGTTAGGCAGGCTCTTCTTGTCTTGGAAGATAGAGGTAGCTTATGATGTCAGAGGCTGAAGCTCGATAAGTGGATTGTGAGAACATGACGAAGCACGCTTGATGATTAGGGCCGGAATCGGCATACGCTTACTTACTCGATGTTTCGATAAGTTCGACTGGAGACGTAGACCAATCCCAAGTTCGTTTGGGGGCTCCATCAAGTTGCGTACCTATCAAGGAACCGAGAGACTCAACTCGATGGCATACGTATACAGGACCAATGCTGCTATCGGCTCATACCTGCTGTAGGTTAGTAATCCGTTGGTTTGGTTAGAAGGAAAGGGAGTCCGAAGGGGGGACTGCCAGCCCTAGGACGAGTGGAAGCGGCTTCTCCTCGACTGGGACCCGTAAGCTAGCATTGCGGGACAAACATCTCAATATCACGGTCAAGGAAGCTAGCACGCGTCAACAACGAACATCTTTATGTCACAGGACGTTGATCGTGGGCATCGCAACGAAGTCAGGTCCAGTTGCTAGTCTGGTCTAAGAAAAGAAATGGGGAAATACGACGGCAAGAACGGACTCGGTGATCAGGATACCCTACAGGATCATCACATTCCGAGACCCAATCATGAGACTAGAATTGAATTTCAGTCGACCCCTAGTCTAGTCGGACCTTTTGGGAAAGCAGGAAGGGACGAGCAAGGGGAGAAAAGAAGAAGCTTGGGCGGCGGAACAAGAAGTGAAGGATAAGCCAGGCCCCATCTGGGCTGTTCTATCCGGCCAAAGCTGCTTCTGCTCTGACCGCTGGAGTAGAGTACGGCGTAACCTAACCAACGTGTTGCTGTTTAGTACTATACAGAGTAACTGGTGAGTAAGATGTTGTCTTTTAGTGCAGTTCGAATTTGCAAAAAGCAAGACCAACAGAAGATAGAGAAGATAGGAGTATTCAAAATGCGATACCTGGAGATAATCATATCTCGGTTGTCAACAACATCAACACGAACTTATTATGCGAGGTAACCCTAGCTCCTAGCCGAAGCGCCCGGCGAAGGCCCCAAGCTCTTGGGCATATTGGGCCCTTGGGCACCTTGAGCACAGCCACAGGGGACTTGCTAGGGATTGCCCGGGGCCGCTGCGAGTTCCCCGAACCGAACCATCAAAAGTCGCCCCAACGGATACCGCCTCACCTGGGACTATGTACTAGCGCCCTCCCCCCACTGCTGACGACCAGTACGCGCTAGAGGGTTCAGTAATGACATCCCCAAGTTGTAGGCCGTCATGCGCTGTTTCTGCACTGAGGTTTAGTGGCAGCAGGTCCCTGGCTTAGGTGTCGGGCGGCTGAACTGTTAGCGCATCCCTACTGTAGACCCGACCCCCCAGGGATCCAACGCAGGCCCCGTCCTATTCTCGTCCTTTCCCTCGGCCGCCTGAGAAGGAAAAAAACCTACACCTTTTCAACTCTCACGAACGCTCTGCGAACTTAGCCAAGAAGACGATCTCGTGTCCGCCTCATCGCCGACACCTTTGCGAATAACTGCGAACGGTCCTCCTCGATCATATCGAGCTGAACCACCCTAAAACCCTCGAAGCCGCGCTCTGTCTGCTCTCTGTAGACGCGAAGCCCAGACGAACCGCCCTTTAGGCGACACCTGACGACGACGACGCCGAGAGGACGTCTAGATCAACATTGAACACGCGCGCGTTCTGTCTAGCATCTTGCGACACAATAAAGAGTATCACTTTTATCCTAACGGCGACGAAGCGTCTCTGTTGACGACGTAGCTCTTCTCTCTACGAATCCAATACGCGCTCTCCCCTTGCTCGTTTCCTGCTCCCCACTAGCGGTCGCTGGGTTGGATCGAATTTTTCCCACCTCCCCCCCTCTCCCCCAAAACCAAAACCGTGACGCCTGCCGCCCTGCTTTAAGGACCCCGACAGCAATCCAACAAACTACCGGCGGCCCACTGCGGCAACCACGACGACGAAGTTGATCAGATTCATTCTGCATCAAGCTTGACTAGCCAAAGCAAAGCATCAGCTGCATTTCGGCGTTGCTCTTAGACGAACATACGGCATAGCACCTTTGTTATTTTTCTGCCGCCCTCAATACGCGCTGCTCCCTTTCGCTCACTCGGAAGCTTCCCCTCCCCCCATCCTTCACATCCAGGAATAGCTGGAGACGTGATTTCTTCAAAGTAAGTATTCTACTGGTCCTGCAGCCCTTCTGCTTCATCGGATTCATATTCCCCGATCCAAGACTTTCCGTTACCCATCTCATCCTCTAAACCTACTCTACCCGTTTCCCGCCTCACCACTCCGGATTTTCTTCATCCCCTCCCCTCCTGCCGTCACCTCCGCTTCGCTGCTTATGTTTTAGTCGGTGGTTGCCGTCGTTGTATCTTTCTTCGTCAATCTCCCCCATTTGGTATCGTGTTTTCTGAGTGGGCCGAGTTTCCTTATGAGCCGTTGCTTTATCACTACTAGTAGTTTTACCTTGGTTCGCCCGCTGACTCCGCCAGGTTTTTCTTAGAGCAAAAGTGCATCGATTCTCTGAGCTTGTCTGACGAAGCCCTCCGCAACAGCCGTGATCAGCGAACCCCCGTGCTGCTCCCTCTCTCCACGCGACCCTTTTCTCAACCTCTGCGGGCCCGCTCTCGCCAGCAGAATCATTCAAGATGGCAGACCAACACGAGGTTGACCTTGACTCTATAATCGACCGACTTCTTGAGGTGCGCGGCAGCCGACCCGGCAAGCAAGTCCAGCTTCTCGAGGCTGAGATCCGCTACCTCTGCACCAAGGCTCGCGAGATCTTCATTTCCCAGCCCATCCTTCTCGAACTCGAGGCTCCTATCAAGGTTCGTTGCCTGACATTGCAGACTCTTTCTCCCCAGAGGGGAATTCTCTCCAAATGGTCCATGTACTAACGCGCCATGTTTATAGATCTGCGGCGATATCCACGGGCAATACTACGATCTTCTCCGTCTGTTTGAGTACGGCGGCTTCCCTCCAGAGGCCAACTACCTTTTCCTCGGTGACTACGTCGACCGAGGTAAGCAGTCCCTTGAGACCATTTGCCTTCTCCTCGCCTACAAGATCAAGTACCCCGAGAACTTCTTCATCCTCCGCGGTAACCACGAGTGTGCCTCCATCAACCGAATCTACGGTTTTTACGATGAGTGCAAGCGTCGCTACAACATCAAGCTTTGGAAGACATTTACCGACTGCTTCAACTGCCTGCCTATCGCCGCTATCATTGATGAGAAGATTTTTACCATGCACGGTGGTTTGAGCCCTGACCTGAATTCGATGGAGCAAATTCGCCGAGTGATGCGTCCTACAGATGTACGTTTCCTCTGCCCCAACCCAGACTACTTGGGCCTAAAATCGGCTTTCATGGTCTCGCCCGACATGAATATTGACACTTTTCCAGATTCCCGATTGCGGTCTGTTGTGCGATCTTCTATGGTCAGATCCCGACAAGGATATCACAGGTTGGAGCGAGAACGATCGCGGTGTGTCATTCACATTTGGCCCCGACGTTGTGTCAAGATTCCTCCAGAAGCATGACATGGACCTCATCTGCCGTGCCCATCAGGTTGTGGAAGATGGATACGAGTTCTTCTCGAAACGCCAGCTTGTTACCCTTTTCAGCGCACCCAACTACTGTGGAGAGTTTGACAACGCAGGTGCCATGATGAGTGTCGACGAGAGCTTGCTCTGTTCCTTCCAGGTTAGTTGCTGCTATCGCCAATCTTTACCAAAACATAGGCTAACACACAACCCACAGATCTTGAAGCCCGCCGAGAAGAAGCAAAAGTATGTTCACAATCGTCAAGGCGATCCTAACAAATCCAATATCCTCCGAAAGTTCCAGAAATGAAAAAGACTATATGCCAACAATATTGTGAATCTAGGTTCGGACGACGCTAGCGCTCTCCACCCCTCGACCAGCAAAGACGAAACGCGAAGACGAGCATCATGACGAATTTCGTCACCTCGCTCCCGCGCTTCCCGGTTCTTTACCATCTCGTACTCCGCCATGCGACCGAGTTCTGCCATCGAATGTTTGGTTCTGCGGGAGGATGTCGGATTTGAACAGTGCACTGATGTGTGGTGCTTGACTCTCGCGAAACCCGAATCGTCTCTAATGCCCATATGCGAACTTGATAACGACAAACGGCTGTTTCTTAGCTCACAGATAAAACCGTACACAAGAAAACCTTTCCTTCTCTTTTTGCGTTAAGCCATTCTTGGAACCTTGTTGCAATGTCAAATTGGGACCTTGTTGTTTACGTAGACCCGTTTCTCGGACGGGCTGGATTGCGGCACATTCATAACTTGACAAGAAGGCATCGCCACTGACCTGACTACGATCTGGGCAGATTGAATGCTAGGCGAATGCTGGCGAGAGCCAGATGCTACATCCAAACCCATGTATGCTTTGTCGCTAAGTATGATACGCACGACATGGTGATACTTGAGCTGGCCTGACAGGGCACGTATTCGACGCTTTGTGACTGGGAGGATCATGCAGACACAATGAGCATTAGGAGGTCCGGGTGTTGTCCGGTAACGGCAAAACCAAGAGAGAGGTACTAGGTCTTTGATAGTTTGAACGCCATTGCATGGTTTGGGGAGTTGCTGGCCTGAGGACATACCAGAACACCGTCTTTTGGCTCAATGGCTTGGTCATGAGCTGCGGCTGATGCCAGATGTCGCATAATTAGAATCGTGTAGCTGGTATTGCCAGCCACTTTTGGTGTGGATGACGAACCAGTTGCCTTCCACTGTAGTATAATGCTCACGCTTCACTCATGAGATCCTGAGTACTATACATACTTGCTTACTTCAGCAGTACATGAGCTATCCGTTCAAGCACAGTCCTCGCACTTCTTCCCTTCTCTACCCTGCGATACAGGCACAAGCTCCGTCGCTTCCTCCGTCTTCTTCTTCTCGCCGTGATTCCGATCCACATGTCCCAGGTCCCTCCCGGGCTCAATGACGTCCCGCACACGCCGCTTTAGCTCTTTCGTCTCCGGAAAGCCTCCATCCGTACGCCTATCCCAGAGCACGGTTGTGGTTGAGATCAGAGGCGGAGCAGTGGCTGTTGCTGCGGCGGCATGGGCTTCTTCCGCTGCTGTGGGAGCGTCTGCTGCCGGGGCAGACGGGGTGAGGGGGTTCGTGCCGTTGAGAGCTGCTGGGACGGTGGATGAGGGGGGCGCGGCGTGGGTAATGGTCACGATGAATGTGCCGCCTGTGGAGGGCTGGAGGGATACTTCGCCGAGGGCGGTGGAGAAGGTTGAGAGGAGTTCTTGGGCGTACTGGAGGTTGTCAGGGTATGGGGTTCGTGGTATGCATGGTTCGGGGCGTAAGCAGTTCGTGATCTCGCGGTGTTGAAGAGAGGTTGAGGATGAGCGTGGAAGGGCTTACTTACATATGCTGCGCGCAGCATCCATTTGCATTGGGTGCAGAACTGGATAGTCACGCGGGGGAGCGGTACTTCCGCAGGACCAGTTGCCGTCATGGTAAGCTTCGTGGAGTCTGTCTTGGTGTTTGCTTTTGAGACGTGGTTGATGATTCATAAAAGTGCGTGAGTAGTAATTTAGTCAGTTGTTCAACGGATGGATGTTCAAGTGGCAAGTATGTAGAGAAACATGTACTACATGAAGAGTCAGACTATGACTGTCATGTATAAGCACAGTCTAATTTGCAAAGACGATTCAACGTATCTGCAATATAAGAAACATAGGTACGCATCGCAGATCGACGTCTTGTATAACCTCTGAGCCCTTCTCTATCTACAGTAGCTATCATTGGTTATGCGAATAAAAAACCTAACGAGCCTGCCTCGTTTAGGTCTCTTATGGAATTGAGAGATAAATGACCAACTGTGGCTGGTGAGCTGTGGCCGAATTCGGGTTAGCGGGAACAGTCAGTCAACGCACAACATGCGGGGGTGGACGAGGAATGGAGGTTCTGCTAATGCTAGAATTTGCTTGCTCCTTACCTGCTCCTCATTTTCTTTGCCATCTACGGGGTACTTTGACTTGTACAGTCTGCGCAAAGCTAGACTGCCGGCTTCGGAAGAGACAGCGTCATTATTAGTGTAAAAAGAGCATGACAATTGCTACAAGTAATCCAAGACCGAGGAGGGTACTAGAATAGTTAGGGCTAGGCAGTACATATATATGCTGAGTGTGTTCCCTCGCATTTTCCCCTCCCCCCTATATTTACAAGGGGAAAGGGGCGCAGTACTGATAAACAGCGCAAGTCTTTCGAACATGTGTCGAAGCTTAGAAACACTCTGTGAAAGCTCAAAGGTGTTGATTATTGGTTGTAAACCTGTACACGATGTTGACAATAAATAAAGCGCAGAAGAGAATATGAAAGGAATTATTACAGCGCAAAAGAGCCTCATTTTTGTGCCCTCCCCAACGCATTGATGAGTTTGATTCCATACCCTCTCCCGGTTCGTGTGGCCCTTTAACCTTTTCGCCCCGATCATTCGCCATGCCCAATTGTTTCCTCGTTCAAACTGAACGGGTGTCTGGGGGATAAAGTTGGCATAAAAGCAATTAACCTCCGCGTCGTATAAGCCCCATCAACTCCCTGCCACCTCCCGCTAACCCACAGTTCTTGTCCTCACGCGAACCTGTTGATATCTCGAAACATCCGGGACCGGGTTGGCGACTTCGAATGGGTTGGGGGAAATTAAAAAAATAAAATAAAACCGTGGCTTCTGCACTGATGTTGTCGGTGATCGTATGCCAATCTCCTCGAGGCGATGGTTGTTGGCAGTAGTCGTCATGGTGATCTCTCAGTGTGTATCCTCACCCGTCACTGTTCAGCACCTCCGCTTGATGTCTCGCCTCTCCAGACCACCGCGCGACCTCTCGTAATCATCTTAGTTAAGAAACTGAAATAGAACAAAAAGACTGGCATTTCCCACCCGACCGCTGAATCATAACCGACATGGCGTGGTTGTTGCTTATAACCTTGAATAGACATGATAAGAAAGAACGCAAGATTATTACATGACAACACAGCAGCCGCCTGATTGGGGTGGTGCATAGGGGTCCTCGCCCTTGGGCACAGCACCCCAAACAGAGGGCACCATGTAATCCCGAGTACCGTTGCAGTACGCAATGATGCTGAGGGGGGGGAAAGAGTCAGCAATCGTTCACATTAACCTTCAGAAGCCATCCCGTTGTTGGCTGTGGAAATTCTCACCTCTTAGCGGCGGCGCTGACGGGGATGCGTTCTCGCTCGAGATCCTCACGCAGACGGTTGTTGAGCTCAGTTAACCGGCGTAGTTTGAGGTCGGCCATTGACTGCTTATTCTTCTTGATCTGCGAAGGGTCGCCAACATCGCGGGAGGTGTACTGGGGCATCTTGGAGTGGGATGTCAAAGACGAAGAAATCGAAATAAGTAGAGTCGAGTCGCGGGAAGAGACGAGAGAGCTGTGCATCATCTGAAGTCAGTACAATGTTGTCAAGCATAGATGATCCTGATAATCAAGGGGAGCGAGCGAGCGACAAGCTGGAGCGACACGAGCGGAGGATTGACCAAGAGAATCCCAGTCACAATCATCAAGGTAATGCTGGCAAACGGCTGTTGCTTGTTTCGCCCAAATGACTGGCCGATTGAGTGATGTCGGTCTTTTCTTTTCCTTTCTTTTCTTTTCTTTCCCTTTTTCCTTTTATCAAGGGACCCATATCTGCTTTGTCGCGGCGCTTCGGGAGCTTCGGGGCACATCCGTCTTGTCTCCATTCCATACCTGGGATCATGCGTGTCTCTGAAGTACTTACGAATTGGGGGCTCAAGCCGCTGTCGGATGGCCTTTGAAGTGCCAAAGCAGAGAAAAATCGAGCGAGGCGGAAGCGGAAACTGTAAATGATCGGGGGAGATAGTCGTCGTGGCGGCAATAACAGCGATGATGGTGTTTAAGGAGTGAAGTTTTTTTCTGGAGTGGGTGTAAGAGGCTTGGGCGTGGGAGAACGAAGGAGAGAAAGAAGGGGAGAGAGGGACAGAAAGTGACCAAGTGACAAGAAGAGATGGGAGGAAGAAGGAGCGTGTGGGTGAGGGGGATGGAAGAGGGAAGGGCCACCCCCGGCTTGAGCAAGCGTACTTTCGCATACTTTCTGACTTTGGGAGAGTCTGGGCGTACAGGGGTGGTTGATACGCTAGAGCTTGGAACTTGGCCTCTGCCAGTGCTGCGGATGCCCTGGAAATTGAGGGGGGGGGATCCCGGGGAGTGTCCGCCCCCAGCCCCGAGCAAGGTGCCATTTGTACCTTTTGGCGCTGCTAGAGGGTGCTAGTGACATTTGGTTATTTCTTAGGGCCGAAACGGACCGGGTTTGATTTCAGCCTCCTTCTCCTATTCCGGCCCCTTGGGACCTCAACCGATGAAGGGAAAAGGATGGTAAGAAATATTCGAGAAAGTGAAATACCGTTGCAGTTGCAATGTCTGCGGTTGGCAATTTATTTTTGATTAATGACAATGCTCGTTCCACGATCTTCGCGGGTAAGTACTAGTAAGACGCCAGGCCGGGTCGAAGGAGCAACTGGGGTTTCAATTAGCAGTGGAGAAGGATGTTCAGTTGGGTTGTCTGCGCAAATTGGCCCTAATGCGCCATTGGATAGTAACGGGGCTGTGGATACGGCTGCTAATTCCTAAAACGTAAAAGTCGCGAAAGTGAGGTCTCCATCGTTCGTAGGTACATACAGTAAATGCGGCCGCTACCACGCCAACAAGTGTGCTTGCTTTACGTTAGGTTACTATGCAGTTGTGTATAACGTACTACGTAGTACGCATTGCGAGGGAGCCGCACAGCATCGCGTCTAGGCTGGGTGCGTCGAGGCGGCTCCGGATGGCCCTCTTATATCGCCGCCTGCATGTTCCCGGCGACTGGTGCAGACAAGGTCCGATGTATCTAGGTTAAAAGGGGCCTTCCTGGTCAGTGAACGGTACGGCAGAGTGCACGAGATTGCATGAGTAGTACAGTAGGAACGACGTGAATCGATGCGAGCTGGCGTACTCTGTGCTAGGGGATCGACCGGGGCCTACTCTACTCTAGCTCTGGACCTGAATCAGGAACAAGCTGTGCCTTGCCTTGCCGAAGATCTCTAACTTAAGCTACTGTACGTATGTGCACAGCGCAATCTGTATACCCTCAGAAATCTGGATTGGCCACCGACAAAGGTACGCACGGTATCTGTACGAAAATCAATCTAGAGATGGTGACCAGCCGCCGCTTGGAGAACTCAGTATCAAGAATGACCGCTCACATATCGGCCCGTGTTTCTCACTGCGTGTCCTAGCTCCTTACTCCTTGTGACTTGATCATTATTTCCCTGTCGGAAAAAAAAGCTAATTAGTTCGTGCTTTAATAATAAATGTCAAGCACAGGCTGCCGTCCACGGATCGTCTACGCACAGTTGCCTAGGCCAGTGCATAGGTGACGAGTGCAAGCATACACCATGCGACTGATGAGAGTACCAGATCTCGTGTCTTTCGCCCATCCCGTAGCTGATCACTTGGCGACAGTTGGCAGAACTACGCGACTACGTACTTGGTTTTGACAAATCTCAACGACCTACTCTATGCGGTCGCTATTGATGGCTTTGACTCTGGCTGCCCTGAAGTGACCATTTGCAATCACCTGCTAATAAATTCCCCGTAATGCATGGTATATTCTCTCGCTTCCAAGGCCTGTTATCTCCCTCGCAACGTATCCACCCAGGACCGTGTCGCTGGCTTGTTATTTAGTACCCAAGCGTAAAATGAGATCTTTGCCTTGGCCCCATCGACGGTCTGTTCCTGGCTCGGAGGCACCCTCGTTCGGTCCTGGACTAAGTACTCCCTAAAGTAAGATGGATCCAGAAAACGCTATCGACCAGGTGGTGTCTGTACCTGCAGTGATTCGAAGGGAACCTGAGGGCTTAGTCGATGTGGCTGTCTGCCATTTGCCGGTTCTAATCCCCGAGTCTGGTGGTTGCCGTACACAGAAGTAACTGACGGCTAGCTATTCCTCCTTACGATGTACACTGATAACATCTATGCTCGACTGGTATCCGTAACGCATTCCATGATCCAAGGTCCATAGTATTGGGCCCGGTATACCCCTTGCTGCAGCCGTCTTTAGTCTGGTCATTCCGGGGGCATCCCCGAGCCGGCTCGGTAACCTGGGACTGCCGTATTCCCCGAGATCTCCCTTGTTCGGGATGTCGATTGGGAACCAATAAACCGGTAAGCTCCATCAGCCTCAGCCTTGTGAAGAGCACTAAACCTCCTTCTTTATTTTCTTTGAAAAGGTAAAACATCTCCGACTCTCACGTGTTTCAACATTGATGGGCGTTGCAAATTGGAATGTGTCAGCACAGAGCAACGTATATCGAGTATCCAGGTTAACCGCCAGAGGGAGATCCCACTCCGCCTCCATGGAATGTCTGCAAGTTTTGAAAATACTACGTAGTACGTGTTTGGCGGAGACTGACGAATATTCGAAACGCGTACCATCACATCCCACCAGGGTATCAGATGCCTGACCTCGGTATGATATTCTCCCTCTTCAAATCTCTTACTTATCCCTATAACAGGTTATAATGCGTAGAAATAAGTCAGCCATTGTTGGAGCAGAATTTGAAGACCTTCACTGCCAAGTCCGTTGTGCTGATATCGTAATGTCCTTGTTCTGTGAAGGCTTTGCCCGACTACTCCAACACAGCCAGCTAGCCTCAGGGAAAATCAAGTGCCAAACGAATACGGTACCTCGTCGCCTTGAGCCATCAAAAACGGTTACTTCAACAAAGACTAGTGGCTGCTTCTCATATCATTGGTCTTGCATGACCGCGGTCTTCCTTGTGTCGCTCCAGGTGTAAGCAAGGTTGAGAATTAGTCGTACCGATACTGAGAAATTTTACTTCAACGTTAAACCAAAGCTGAATCATAATACCAGAGTGATACCAGAGTGATACCAAAAAAGCAGATCGAAAATCAGTACTCCTACCAAGTGTATTGTAAGAAGAGTGAATGGATGAATTGGCACCATGTTGGTTACATGTGGAGGAGAAGAGACGCAATGGTGTACAGTCATGATTGGCTGCCGCTTTGGCATTTTCAGCGCTTACTCTAACCTTAAACTCCAGCCGAACAAACGCTGAGGTAAGCCCACACGTGACATCAGCCACTTTCGGACCTCAACTTAGCCCCTCAACGCTCGCATAGCGTCCACACACGAAAATCGAAAAATTCCTCTCGAGGTTCCGCAACACCAACCCGAGTGCCAGTTAAGCCCCAGTACACGCGCGCTTTACAAGGCTGCGATCGATCTCGGATCACCTCATAATCTCCTCTCTTAGTCAAGTTATCCTTAGAGGAGGTTGCCCAGCATGGTACGTCGAAATTCTGCTGCACCCCGAGCCTCGAAGCCTCGTTCGGCCCTATCTTCTTACCCCTCTCCACGCGACTCTAGTATCTTGATGCTGACTTTTGTTTGTTCGGATAGCCTCCTCCGCCTCACCAGAAGCCCGAGAATGTGCTGAAGCGCGCCAACGAACTTATTGGCGTTGGTCAGGCCCCTGCGGCCTTGACCCTGCTGCACGAGCATGTCACCAGCAAGCGATCTCGAAATGTCCCCATCGTCTCCTTGGAGCCCGTGATGCTCCTCCTCGTCGAGCTTTCCGTCGAGCAGAAGAAGGGCAAGCTTGCCAAGGATGCTCTCTACCAGTACAAGAACATCTCACAGAACACCAACATCGCCACTATCGAGGTATGTCACAGCATGTTGGAAAGGCGGATGAATTCATGGAACTTCCCACTAACGGCGTTCGTATAGCTGGTTTTGAAGAAGTTCATCGAGCTCGCCGTGCAGAAGGTTACGGCCGCCCAGACCAAGGCCGATGAGGTCCAGTCCAGTATCGAGGCCACCGCCGCCACCTCGAGCGTCGATGATCTTGAGGCTAGTGAGACTCCCGAGTCTATCCTCCTCGCTACCGTCTCTGGCGAGCAGTCCCGCGACCGAACCGACCGCGCCATCGTTACTCCTTGGCTCAAGTTCCTTTGGGAGGCCTACCGAACCGTCCTCGATATCCTCCGAAACAACGCTCGTCTCGAACTCCTCTACCAGAGCACCGCCAATCAGGCCTTCGACTTCTGCCTCAAGTACACTCGTAAGACAGAGTTCCGAAGACTCTGCGAGCTTCTCCGCAACCATGTCCAGACTGCCGCCAAGTACTCTTCGCAGATGCACGCCATCAACTTGAGCGACCCTGATACTCTGCAGCGCCACCTGGAAACTCGTTTCCAGCAGCTCAACGTTGCCGTCGAGCTTGAGCTTTGGCAGGAAGCTTTCCGCAGTGTTGAGGATATTCACACCCTGCTTAACCTCAGCAAGCGACCCCCGAAGAACGTCATGATGGCTAATTACTACGAGAAGCTTACCCGTATCTTCCTCGTTGGCGAGAACTACCTCTTCCATGCTGCCGCTTGGTCGCGATACTACACTCTGCTCCGCCAGTCCTCTATCCTGGTCGCCAGTGGCCAGGGAAAGAAGGCTGACAACCCTCCTGCCTCGGATGCTGATCTTCAGAAGGCCGCTTCTTTCGTACTTTTGTCGGCTCTCGCAATCCCTGTCATCAGCACATCGCGATCTCGCGGTGCCATGGTCGACTTCGACGAGGCTAGAAAGAACAAGAACTCGCGCCTGACGCACCTCCTCGGCATGGCCCAGGCTCCCACTCGCTCCAAGCTCTTCCGCGATGCACAGTCCAAGTCGCTTCTGCAGCGTGCTCGCCCCGAGATCCGAGACCTCTACAACATCCTCGAGGTGGACTTCCACCCTCTGTCCATCTGCCAGAAGATCTCGCCCATCCTGACAAAGATCGGTGCCGACTCCGAGATGGAGAAGTACATCCTTCCTCTCCAGCAGGTCATCTTGACCCGTCTGTTCCAGCAGCTTTCCCAGGTCTACGATACCGTTGATCTGAGCTTTGTCGAAAGCCTCGCCCAGTTCCCCGAGCCCTACCAGGTCACTCGCGGTACTATCGAGAAGTTCATCATGAACGGCAACAAGAAGGGCGATCTCGCCATCCGCATGGACCACGCCACTGGTGTTTTGAGCTTCGACAGCGATGTCTTCTCCTCTTCTAAGGCTGGCCACAGCGGATCTGGTGCCGGATCCGCTGAGGCTGAGAACGGAACGGTTCAGCGCCTCCAGAGCACCCCTTCGGAGATTGTCCGCTCCCAGCTCACTCGTCTGGCCAAGAGCTTGTTTACCACATGTTATTACATCGACCCTAACATGAATAAGGAGCGTCTTGAAGCCCGCAATGCTGCGCTTGCTCGTGCCAAGGCAGGTGCTGAGCAGGAGCATCTGGAGATCCTTGCCCGCAAGGAGATCATTCAGAAGCGCAAGGAAGAGGCTTCTGAGATCCAGGCCCGTCTGGAGAAGGAGAACGCTCGCCAGAAGCGTCTGCGTGAGGCGGCTCTCCAGGAGGCCGAAGACAAGCGATTGGCTGCCGAGCAAAAGGAGCGTGAGGCCAAGCGTATGCAGGCTGAGCGTGACCGTGTTCGCAAGGAGGAGCTCAAGAAGCAGATTGCGGACCTGAAGATGAACGACAAGCAGCTTGACATTGACATGGAGGATCTTGACAGCCTCGACAGCAACCGTCTACGTGCCATGAAGCTGGCTCAGCTTGAGCGTGAGAAGAACGATGTCAATGAGCGTATGCGCATCACTGGTAAGCGTCTGGACCACCTGGAGCGTGCTCTCCGACAGGAGGAGGTCAAGAAGCTTCACGAGGACTACGCCAGACAGAGCGAGGAAGACCGTGCTATCTACGACACCGTCAAGGCACAGACGCTCAAGGAGTCTAAGGAGAAGCACAAGGAGAGCGTTGAGCTTAAGCACCGTCTCAGCCGATTGGTGCCTATCTACGAGTCGTTCAGGAATTCGCTCCACGAGCGCCGCCGTGACGAGTTTGAGAAGCGCCGCCGTGATGCGGAGCGCGAGCTTGAGAAGCAGATCGCCCTGCGAAAGAAGGAAGTCCGTGATCGCCGTCTCAGAGAGAAGCGCGAGCGTGAGGAGCGTGAGCGTGAGCTGCGTGAAGCCGAGGAGCGTGCTGCTCACGAGAAGGAGGAGCAGCGCATCCGTGATGAGGCTCGCAGGGAGGAGCTTAGCAAGCTCAAGGAGCAGCGCGAGAAGGAGCGTCAAGAAACCCTTGAGAAGGCTGCTCTCCAGCAGCGTCGTGAGGAGGAAGCTCTCGCTCGCCGCAAGGCTGAGAAGAATGTTCCTGCACCCTTCGCTAGAGGCCCACCCGCTGCCGCTACCGAGAGCTCAGAAGGCCGACGACCTCCTGTTATCGGGTCCGGCAAGTGGCGCGAGCGTGAGGCGGTTAAGCCTGCTGATGCGGCCCCTCCTGCGCGCGGCCCCCCCATGGAGCGAGCCGACTCTGGCGAGCGACCCTCTGCTGGTGGACCTCCCCGACTGGCCCTCGCTGGTAGCAAGCCCAGCTGGCGTGAGCGTGAGGCGGCCAAGTCTGCCGGTGGTGCTAGCGCAGCCGACAACCTGCCCCCTCGCGAGCCTGCCCCCCGCGAGCGGGAATCCGCCCCTCGCGGCTTCGGATCTCGTGGCGCTCCTCTGGACCGCAGTAATTCGGGCTCTGGACGCGGTGAGGGTGAGCGAGGTTCAGCTTCGGCTTCGCCTGCTCCTCCCGCCGAGCCTCTGCCGTCTTCGCGTACGGGTGGCAAGTGGGTCCCTCCTCACATGAGGAATAAGGCCTAAGGTAGAAGGAAGGACGGACAAGTGTAGCGCAGACGGTCACTCATTGTTGCAATTTTGCATCGGCGTTATTTGGGAATGAAACGAATGAATGGTTGCACAGGTGGTGGTTGTACTCTAGAACTCGGTCTACCTTTGTCTGAGGGCTGAGCAAATCTGGATGGGGTCGAAAAGTAGCATCGTGCCCATCTGTACTGGCTGAGCATATAAGAGTCAATTATTCAAACAGTTCAAAGATATCTTGTAGCTTGGTGATGTTGAATGTGCTTGAATTTGTCTCATCTCGTCTCGTCAAGATCTTCTAGTTCCCTCTCCATGTCCACTCGTCGAAATTGACAGTCATCAGAATCCCAAGTCCTGGCCAGACCTCTCAAGGTAAGCTGGGAAGCTGAAGTGAAGAGAAAGCCAGGCGCCACATCTATGCTATGCCCGATACCGACGACACGCCTGAAGTGGTAGAGACTGTATGCTTCTACCGAATGTGGCAATTATACAGCTTGATCCTGCTGATCATCGATAATCTTCCGAACGAATCCGCCTCAGCAGTCGTCAAATGCCCAGCTTTGAGCCTCACTCCGTAACAAGGGGTCGATGAAGGTTGGGTTATGGTTATGGTGATGGTGGTGGTGTAGAGCGGGCTTGACAGTGCCGATCACCTGTCGTCTTCCAGGCACTAGAATCAGAAGTTGATAGATGATTGGACTCGGAGTATTCTCCTGGGCGCTAAAACCGAAGTTGTTCCTGTCAACGTCAAGAGACTGGGATGACGGCATCTCGACCCCCCCTAGAGTAGAGTCGTGGTTACTACTCCAAGGAGAACACCAACCACCAACACCACCGATATCATGCAAGCTCCAGCACGGTACTAACATGGGAACCCCGAGCAACAATCGATCAAGACCAGTTCACAGGCGTTTACTACATTTCATTCATGAGGCTTGTGCCTGGAAGCTTCCTGTGGCTTCTGCGGCCACCCCGGGTGGAGAGAGAGCTGGCGGTCTTTGTGCGAGGAGAGGAGTACGCGGGAGGTAAGCTAGGTAGAACAAGACAAGCGTCGTGGCCTCTGAATGGGCTCTCGAAGAGGGAGTCGAGCGTGTGGAAGGCGTCAGGCTCTTCGACCGGGTTGTTTCTCACGAAGATCGACCTCGGGGTTGGCGCCCTGTGTCTCATAGGTTTGCGAAAGATTTGCGATTTCCTGACTAACGCCCGCCTCTCTGGATTATAGACTATTCATCTATGACCTGTGCTTCAAGTATAAGCCACAGCTTCTCTCTCAGGTGGATACTCGTTTGCCAGGGACATTTTGTTAGCTTCTCGTCGGTGGGTTCAAGCTCGATCTGGCCAGTTCACATTCCAGTCATCCGACCTCATCCAATGGCGATGTAGAGAACCACGACTCAGACGGCATCGAGCTTGCGGCCTTCACATGCTAGGAAAGGTGAAAACTCACTTGAGCCACTAACAGGCAACGCGAACCTATTTAGGGAGTTGCAGATATCCAGTTGGCGAAACGACGGGAGGGCAGGCTTCTAGATGTGACCCCAAAGAGGACCCCGTTAGCCGGTCTGCTGGGTCGTGAAGCCACGATCTAACCAGTAAAGCCTCGGGAGTGCGGTGTTCTAGGTCGTCCTGGTTTGTGGCAGCCGTGTGCGGCTCCCCCGTAGACCTCGACGTGAACATCGAACATTGCACAGCTCGGGTGTGATCTGGGATAATCTTCCTGCGGATACGGGGCCTGATCCTGACGAAAGTGCTCCGTTGTGAAGAAACCGAGAGGCCATGGCTGCGAGACTGGGGCTCCTGGCGAGGTCTGGCCTATACCAGCAACATGTGTCGTTATTCGCTCCAGCCTTTGCCGTTTGGCTCTCTTCGCCCAACTACTCACTCAAAGGGCCGAGGAACTACAGTCCCGCTATCCCCAAGAGCTGACAGGCTGGGAGTAGGTCCCCTTCTGGACCCTCCGTCGTGGTTTGGTGGCGCTTACCTATGAACGTGCCCTGGTATCGCGCGTCTGACGACGCCGCTGCCGCGAAGATGCCGTGCCTGCTGTAGTGCCAGATCCATGGCTTCGAACCAGCAACTCGGGTCCAGCGGGCTTGCTCTGTGGGGGAGCGGTGATGCCGACAGCGGCGAGTCTCTGTCCGAGATGCTGTCCGTCGATGGCCTGAAGCCTCTTCTGAATAGTGATCATGTCCGACTCCTGGAGTTGAGGGTATATAGCCTCGTCTTCATCTCCTCAAACCCTATCTTTTCTCATCAGCAACCACAGCAGCTTCTCTCGAGCAACTCACCACACTCTCTTTTTCGGGTTTCTAAGCCGCAACTTTCCTTCAGCTCGAAACACTCTTTCGACTACACTCCCTTCAGACGTCGGACTGTTGCACTCCTCCTCTTGCAACATGCCTTCGCTCAAGACCGTCATCGCCGGTGCGACTATCGCTCTCATTCAGACCTCGCAGGCGTGGCATCTCGAGCTTCCGTCATGTCTGGACCCGTTCAAGCCTTATGTTTACTCGGGCTGCTACAGCGATGGCAAGGCCGAGGGCCTTGATACCTCTCTCGTTTATCACTCTGGCCAGGACCAGAGAAACATGACCGTCGAGAAGTGTGTTGCCGAGTGTAAGGGCAACGGCTTCCGCTATGCCGGACTCAAGTACTATGGCGCTTGCTACTGCGGATCCACGGTCAACGGCAGCCCTCTCGACGAGTCGCAGTGCAAGTTCCCTTGCAGTGGCAACAAGACTCAGAACTGCGGTGGTAACAACCAGTTCTCCCTCTGGTCGGACCCGACCTTCGACCCTGTCAGCTCTCGTCTCATCGAGGACTACAAGCCTCTTGGCTGCTACAGCGATAGCTCGCCCAACGGACGCGCTCTCTCATGGCCTCAGAAGGTCAACGCTTCGACTCTGACCCCTAAGACATGCCTCCAGGCCTGCCAGGCCCAGGGTATGCCCATTGCTGGTACCGAGTATGGTGGTGAGTGCTGGTGTGGTGTCGTTCTGGCTAACGACACCGCTCCTGTTATCTCTACCGACTGTAATACCCCCTGCAAGGGTGACAAGACCCAGATGTGCGGTGGCAGACAGCGGTTGAGCCTTTACGTTTCCACGCAACTTCTTTCCCTTGAGCCTTGCGGATACAAGCCTCCCGTTAGTAGTAGTTCGACCACTACCTCGAGCACGTCAACCTCCTCCTCCTCCTCCACAACGAGCTCTGATCTCTCCACTTCCACTGCTAGCTCGACTTCTTCCACTACTAGCTCGACTTCTTCCACTACTAGCTCGACTTCTTCCACTACTAGCTCGACTTCTTCCACTACTAGCTCCGATTCGACGACATCTGCCAGTAGCTCCAGCACCAGTAGCACTCAGTCATCTTCTTCCAGCTCCAGCTCAACCACGTCGACCTCAAGTACCAGCACTGAGTCATCTACTTCCAGCACTGAGTCATCTACTTCCAGCACTGAGTCATCTACTTCCAGCACCAGCACCAGCTCCAGCACCACCTCTACCACCACCACCCCTACCAGCACCACCTCCACCACCACCACCACCACCACCACCGCCACCACCAC